>NQII01001973.1:4480-46463 GCA_002778355.1 Clitarchus hookeri | reverse complement strand
GGGGGGGGGGGCTCTACACTATATTAGGCAGGTGTACCAGATTTTTTGGCTCTTAATTGTATGACGCCGGGGCACACTTATCCTCGCTCTTCTGTTCTGCTGTAGGCCGCAGAACACGCCTCGCACTGTAATACCGCTGGGAGGGTTCTACGCTACAAAGACGGAGTCGACCACGTGCTCGTTACAATCGGGTGCCATCCGGCATGTAATTGACAAAAAGAAAAGTTGTATGTTATAACACTTTAGGCGATACAGAAAATACCCACGAAAATGTTACACTGCGAAATAGCCAGGTGGCCGCAATCAAATTAAGATGAAGTCCCGTCTGCTCCAGCCTGGGTACACATTACAAGTTCACATCAGGTAAAAAAAACCTCGCGGCAGAAATAATTACGTTAAGAGCACTCCGTGAGGTGGGCGGGGCGAAAAAATACATACAAAAATGCTTAAATTTAACACAACCCTCAAATCACAAAAACGTGCGCAGGAGCACATGGCAAAAAAAAACACACGCAAGGAATGTTTAAATTGAACACATTCTGGAAGGTCCTTCGTGGGCCCTCGAGGGCTTCGGCTCACCCGCAACACACGCACCGACCGCATTACACGCATAAGGCACGTGCGCGAGACATCCGCGGCCGCCTTACGCCAGCCAAGGGATGAGGTCAGGTGACAACTACTTGTAGATGACCTGCAGGGGCATACAAATGTAACCACTTGTTCGAACGATTAAAAATACTGCTGGCGTTGCTGGGGAACATATCTCACCAAAACAACTGCTCAGTGAAAATTTACGCAAGTCACCCTCAACACTTCTCCATTGAAAATGCTCTAGCGGAAACTAAACACGACAACCGTGTTTGACCAGTAATTTAAATATGCCAGTAAAATTAATAAATTCTCGATTTTTCTTTGGTGAATACGAGCGTGTTAGTCTATCATACTAATTGTCTGGACTTGAATCAGTCTTGTGCATAACTTGGCATCAGTGCTGATGTCAGTACAGCATCGGAAAATCACAGGTCACCGGTAACGTGGTGTAACGAAGCTAAACAACTGCTCCTTGTGATAATGGAACAATACTGTCATAGTCAGTCTGCAAAAAAAAAAAAAATCACTCGGAGCAGGTAAAACCACTTGAGTCATATGGTGGTGGGGAATATCGACAGGCAAAATTTAGTTGCTTGTTGGTGGAACTTGATCTTTACCCAGCACACAAAAATGTAGGAAACGTTTATCTTCACTACACAATGCTCGGAAATTATTATATAACAATGTGGTAAAAACTATATTAATCAAGAAAAATAACAAGACGCCAGTTTCAACCTCCTTAAAGATATTTGGTAATGACACTGCAAAGATACTAATACTCAACATTCTCACTCCAACTAAGCACACCACTGGTATGTATTATTCCAATAGTTCATGCTTCTGTGCCTGGTGTGTGCTGTTTGCAACATCACTTACGTGTGAACCCTACACTGGGAATTTAAAGCTTGATTTTTATCATATCTTATCTTAAAAGTGCCCATAGCGCCGTGCCTGTTATGGGTGCATTAATCTTAGCCGCCTGAGATCACTGCAGCAGACTAGTGTGGACTCACAGCAACATTTCAGCATTGAATACATCTCCGAAATCTCGCAAAGCTAGCCTATGATTTTGTGTGAACCAANGTTATGGGTGCATTAATCTTAGCCGCCTGAGATCACTGCAGCAGACTAGTGTGGACTCACAGCAACATTTCAGCATTAAATACATCTCCGAAATCTCGCAAAGCTAGCCCATGATTTTGTGTGAACCACTGGGGAGTGGAGAGATTTGGGTGGCTACTTGAACGTTTCAATTTTGTCGGCTGTAAATCAGTTTCTTCACCAATGCTTCAGAGTCAAGAGAGTTTGATTTCAGGGAGAGCAACAGAAAGAGCACATCAGTTTTCACATCGCCAAGCAGTAGGCTCACTAATGTACCTGATGTTATGCTCTAGACCTGATTTAGTCTATTCAGTCAGATTTATATCCAGATCTCTTGAAAATCCTACTGCTGAAGATATTACCAGACTTTAAACAGTTTTCAGATCTATAGCAGGCACCCTTAATTATGGCCTTCTATATCGGCACAATGCATAGATAGAGATTCTTGGCTATTTTTCTGATGCAGACTTTGGCAGATGCCTCAAAACAGGCAAATCAACAACAGGTGTTGTAATAACTTATGCAGGCGCTGCTGTTTCATGGCTCAGTCAACGTCAGTGATCAGTTACCGATTCTACCACAGAAGCAGAAGTTGTCGCTGCTTGTGAAGCCTCAAAATTAATAATTTGGCTTAGTCGTATATTGAACAAAATGAGCAAGTTAAAAGAAGTTCCAGTTCTACAGATAGACAATGCTGCCNAGGTGTTGTAATAACTTATGCAGGCGCTGCTGTTTCATGGCTCAGTCAACGTCAGGGATCAGTTACCGATTCTACCACAGAAGCAGAAGTTGTCGCTGCTTGTGAAGCCTCAAAATTAATAATTTGGCTTAGTCGTATATTGAACAAAATGAGCAAGTTAAAAGAAGTTCCAGTTCTACAGATAGACAATGCTGCAGCTGTCAGACTTGCAGAAAATCCAGAAAATCATTGTAGAACCAAGCATATCCAAAGAAAGCACTTCTTCCTTCGAGAGCATGTAGCAAAAGGTAGACTGGCTGTCGATAAAGTTACTTCAGGGCATCAAGTTGCATATATCATAACCAAGCCACTAGCCGCCCCTGGTTTGCGGATTTTGTGTGACAAGATGGGACTTATTTAGTTTTCATTTTTTTTTGTGAATTTTTATTTAACAAGGGAAAGTGTTAAAGTATCTAGTTTTAAGTGTTAAGTAAAATTCTTTATGATAGCGCTACTATTCAGTTCTTCTATCTCTTTGGTTTCTTTTTTTGTCACAGTAAAAGTAACCTTTAAGTTTGTTCTTCTATGCTTATCTTGTTTATGTGTGTTGTTCATCCAAGACAATGTTTGTCCGATCTTTTATAATAAAGTGCTTTTAGTATTCAAGGCATTTTACTTCAATAAAAACGGCTTGTTTAGCAGATTTCTTTGCTCTTCTACGCTTTATACTGACCTTCTTGGCCACTCCTCCTATTATTTGACTTCTAGATTCGTATGAACCAGCCTTCCAGAAGTTAGTCAATACTGGCCTGTCTCTCTCTCCAACAGTGTCTAACTTCATTGTGACACTTGAATCAGCAATTATATTCGTAGTCCCAAAATTCTCTAGCAATTGTAAAACCCCGTTTGGTATTAATATAGTTTTCATTGGTGCTCACTTTCCTTTTCTTAGTTGCTCGGGTATGTTCTTTAAACTTCTGTTATCTTCCTTTTTTTTTGCTGATCTTCACAAACTGTTGCTAGTATTTCCCCATTTCCAACAAACAAAGAATATTTTTTTAAGCCATACTATTGGAGGCATCGGGGTCCACCTCTGTGTCCACACTTTCGTTTGGAAAGCTTCAGACANTTTCATTGGTGCTCACTTTCCTTTTCTTAGTTGCTCGGGTATGTTCTTTAAACTTCTGTTATCTTCCTTTTTTTTTTTGCTGATCTTCACAAACTGTTGCTAGTATTTCCCCATTTCCAACAAACAAAGAATCTTTTTTTAAGCCATACTATTGGAGGCATCGGGGTCCACCTCTGTGTCCACACTTTCGTTTGGAAAGCTTCAGACANCTTTTTTTAAGCCATACTATTGGAGGCATCGGGGTCCACCTCTGTGTCCACACTTTCGTTTGGAAAGCTTCAGACACACTGGGGCCTGGCTCACACAGATTGTTTAAAAATTCTTCATTAGAGGTAATATTTTGAAATCGCCCAATGTAAGATTTACATAATTTCAATAGGTAGGACAGGTGCATAATTACTGTTTGTACATAATTACTGTAACAGAATGTTCTCCTGCAAACAAAATAGTTTCTACAAGTCCATTTCTTGAGGCACAGTCTTCATCATGAATGGAAATGTTGAAAGGTAGACAATCATTTTGATTATGTCCTAACAGTAGGTATATTAACATTTTCTTAGTTACTGCACAGTGTATTACCTTGATCNACAATCATTTTGATTATGTCCTAACAGTAGGTATATTAACATTTTCTTAGTTACTGCACAGTGTATTACCTTGATCGTGCAGACAGTTAGAATTAAAGACACAACAATCTACATCAGACAAAGAAACACTTTCTTGAGGGGTTTTATATAACCAGGTACAGAACCCCTTTCTTGGCAGTTTACATGGTNATCAGACAAAGAAACACTTTCTTGAGGGGTTTTATATAACCAGGTACAGAACCCCTTTCTTGGCAGTTTACATGGTAAGTATGGTCATCTAAACACTCGTGACATACAACAGCAAAATTAGCCACTGAAATATATGTATTATAAACCAGTATGTCATCTTCGGAATCTCGAGGGAAGGAAAATTCTCTTGGTGAGTCTACCTGCAAAAAAAAACCAACTTTTTATTAACATCTTAAAGTTTAATTACATTAATTTGGTTTATACAGCCTAACATAGTTTATGACGTGAGAAACTATTACATAAGGTTTATTTATTTTGTGATCAGTGTCATTTTTTCAATACTATTAGCCATTACATTTGTGCGATATTGCTATCAAGTTCTACATAAAAATACAGGTAAATAATTTGAAAATGAGAATACAATATTTTACTGGCCACAATATGGTGGTTTGTTCATTTTGAAAATATTCAAAATTCTTGCCTTTTTATAAGGTTGATGAGCAGACTTACTGACTAATAATAAATAACACAAATAACAATTATTAATTTTCATTAAACCAGGCGACACTCTTGTCGCTTGGTATTATTTTGATTTTTATCTTGCTACTATGGCAGCATTCCACTTGGTACTGACAGCAGCTAAAATTACTGATTTTTTTTTTTTTNTGATTTTTATCTTGCTACTATGGCAGCATTCCACTTGGTACTGACAGCAGCTAAAATTACTGATTTTTTTTTTTTTTACTAACTACTCTAAAACTAAGTGTTATATGAGCCCGTGGTAGAAACGGGAGTTAAGTGCGTCTCAGGGCTAAGCCCCATACGCCTACAAGGAAGGGAGTATCATGCAAGGAGACATGCATCACGGCAAAGAGGGATTGGGCTGCCATGACCAGATTGTGGCCATGACTACATCCCTAAGTGTACTTATAGCTAAACTATAGTTAAAAGAGAAAGGGAAAAACCGGCATAGTCACCGTAAAAACCCTTTCGACAGGAAAGAATTAAAAATTGCTTCATGCATTATCATATTTAACAGAAAATGCTACAGGAGACAGAGGATAGGAATCATGTTCTTTATTATGATGGGATAAAAGTGCTAGTAGAGAGGGGGCGGGAACTGTCTTTCAATGGGCGCTGGGTTTAACCAGAGTAGCACTTGCGCATTACTCTGGTGGGGGGAGAGCGCAATTGGGCAGGTCCCCCCCGAATCCGGATCCCCAGTGGACCCTGAAAAAAAATTACTGACGAGCGAGCATTCGTTTATGTACTGATTCTGCTTATCAGTAACTGACGAATGGCGTTGTGGCATCTCGGAGTGGAGGCTATACTTCCCGCTGAAGATACTGACGTGTAGTGATGGGTCATTAGTGAAAGATTCGTTCGAAATGAATTAATCATTTAGGAACGAAATCGTTCGATTCTTTCGATAGGAAAGTAATCTATTATTTTGAGTCTCTGATTCAGAGTCAGAGCATGAGCCGAAAGAAAGTTAAAGGAGGAGAAAATATAAGAATCAGATTCGTTCGTAAAAAGAATCGGGAGTCAAGAATCATCAAAGATTGTACAAAAGGCAGGAAGAGAGGGATAAGGCCGTCACAACAAGCATAGTGTACCTAGGTTTACTCTTTGAAGATACCGCCTGCATGCATATCGTGTAACTCGATACTTGTCAATTCCTAGTAGTATAGAATTCCACAGTTCACAAAATATTCAGTGAAAATAAAACAAAAAATCTATTAGCAATCGTGCTAACTAAAAAAATAACATTTAAAGACAAAGCAAGTGCCAAAAGAGACGAAAGGATGAAGAAGAGATAAGAAATACCCGAAATGGAGAGGGAGCCAAGGTTCAATAAATAACGGCAGTACATAAGGACGAAAATAACGAAATGCAAGATTCTTTTGAACCAATCATTTCACTGAACTAATCCAAACGATTCGGTTTGTCTAGCTGAATCGTTCTACCCATCACTACTGACATGCGGAGGTCAGGCATTCTTAGTAAAAAAAAAAAAGCAGACAACGAAACATGGCGATTGATATCGAGTAAGTTACATTGTTGTAATCTGCAGAAGATGCAGGTGGAAAGAATATGTTCACATTCTTTGATCTCATCTTCAATTGATGAGTCTAAATCAGACGAAGATGAATAGAAAAAATATCCATACCTGATCACGAATTTTAGGCCTATCATTGCTTCACCACGCATAGCAGACGCCATTATTTCTGCTAAAAACTCAGCTGATGAGTGTTTACAAGAGTCCACTACTAAGTGCTACTGAGTGCAAATTTTTACTTGACGCCAACCACGACTTCCCTCAGAGCCCTTGTCGAACCGCGCACACCACCTAGCGCAGCAGGTAGGAACTATCTACACAAGATACCGGCCGCATGCTGCACGACCAGAGGTCACACATCCAACTCATGCTATCCAGGTCATTGAAATGAATTTCAATGCCACAAGGCATAACATTGTGTAAACTGCATCAACAAAGTAAATAAATTCTTCATAATTACTCTCGTAATTAATTACAAGACGGGAAATGGATGTGACGAAATCTCTGCATGGGTAACAGAATACCGAGCGTGCAAATTGCCGACCACGTGGTCGCCGACAACTAAGGAATCCCATAACTTCATGGAAAACTAACTAGTACATCGTGCAATGCATATTAAAGGAATAAAAATATAATAAGAAATTCTTTTAACCAGTGCTGTGCAAAATAAATTAGAAACACGTGTCTTGACTCCAGCAGTGGAACACTTGAACTTTAACTGAGACACAACTAAATTCTCATAACAAACTAACATAATTTTTATATAAATTAAAATGATTTTTAACTAATCCATAATCATTCTCTCCTTATTGAAAAGTGTTCTATGTGTGTAAAGTTCCTTTTCAGGTAGTAGCAAAGACTCATTTTTAAATATTGAACATATAAACATTATTGCCATGCAATTTTTATCATTTTGGTGTATGTCAATGTAAACCACAATTCATGCCTCGCAAAGTGTAATGTATTTTTCAAGGGTTATAGGTTCCATTTTACTCATTTCATTTTTGTTAAGGGATATTCTGTTTTAGCTGGTGGCTGTCAACTCCCGTTACCACCACCACGCCACCCCATCTTTAGTCTGAGATTAGTGGGCATCAGGGCAGGTCGCATCACGCAACTGGGGGTGAAGCAACTGTTGTACTCAAACCACGTAAATGCAATAGAATTGTAATTATACTAGAACCTTTTTGTTAACTTCTTCGTGCATCCCCGAGTATGCTGCCCTTCCAGAGCAGACTCACGACCCCTCCGGCATAATGTACATCTTAATACTTTTGTCATGTCCATTGATGCTTTGTGATTACAGCTTAGGCCAGTGTGGGGCCTCGTGCCACACGCCCACTTAGGTGTTGTACCATCTCATCTGGATTTTTTTAAATACAACTAGTATTTTCTTGAAACCAAAGTGTCTGTGTACATTATTCCTACTTCACGGTGATCTTAAAGGGGACGACTCCTTGCTACCATTAACTACCTGCCATGTTTTCTGCATCAAGTAAATCTGAGTGTATTGGTGTGAAATTTGAAGTGTTTATATAAGTACATTGGAACAGCATACTGTGGAACCAGAATACCCCATTTCGGGAATGGGTATGTTACATCGCATATTCAGCCACCGACGTCAATCATCACGCACGACCTTGTTAAGACACAAGGTGCAGCGTCCATAAGCCCAGACTTTTCAAACACTGACCGCCTCAATAGTCTCGTACTAACCCGAGCGGATTCCCATAACTGGTTAGCTGGCGCAGCCCGGACATTAATCTTGACACATAGAGGGTTCCAGGGATGCTGATGTGGGTCCCCACCTTACCTGGTTCACCAGGTTAAGGTGAATACTGGTGAAATTCCCTGGTGCCATAACTCAATGAGCATGAGTTACTGACGGTCGTGCGGTGTCGACGACCTGTGGGTCCCTGTAATCCTCTGTCGATCTGCGGTTGTTGGGAATGATGAAGTTACCAGAAATTTAACATAGCTATGGTTTTCAAAATTATGTTGGTGATGTTGTAGGCCACTTCGCACACCTTGCTTACACTTTTGGTTTGCTACAAGAGGGTGTAGCACCCTAAATACCCAGAGTGGGTGAACACAAAAAAACTCAAGCATGAGCTTTATACTTTACTTATGGTTCGTGATACGTGCCCTTACAATACATGCACACTTTGAAACGGACCCGGCACCCGGTCTGCAGGTGACCAATACTGTAAAACTGGCCTACACCATGAAAATTAACTAAGTGCACGTACTTCGTTAAACCCTGTTTAACTGCAGGGGAGAGGATTGTCGTCCCCTCGGTACTAAATAAACAAACTGTTCTGGTTAATTATTACTATGGAGAATGAAAGTGATTGCAGAAATTTTGAGGGTGCCACGAGGGTCCGCGCAGAGCGAAACACCTGTACTCCTGGCCGGCCTGATGGCTGAAGTCAAACTAAAATCATGGCATCGGCTTCCGCTACTGGTGGCCGAAACTAGCACCAAAATTACGCGGAAAAAATAACATGAACCCTCTTATCAGTAAATAAAGTGCTACATAATACAATTATGTGGTGAATTACATAATGGTGACATCCCTGTGTTTAATTAAATGTTAATTAAGTTTATGACTGTGACATCACGGTGCATGACGCCACACTATAAAAATGAAATAAATAATCAGGAGCCATGATAAGCAGCCTGCTGTAAATAACATACACAATTACACTTTTACACAATGAAAATTATTAAAATTAAATAAATGTTTTTTAAAGTGCCATACCATTTTCGACGATGGGCGAGTACAAGTATTCCAGCATAGGTGAGCTGGTCGAGTCAATCCCTGAAAAGGAGTGTGGGTAGCCACAATCGATATAGATTTTAAAAAGAATTTATTAAATATGCTGGCTACTGTGTTTAAGATACTTTTGTTGGCTTCTGGATGTTACTCCCCATAGTATAAACACACTCGGGGTTACATAGCACTGATTTCCTAGCCAGCAGGATGGTCAATGTCACTTAATTGGAGGGACACCGTCCATCATGGAGCGAGCTACGCGGACACTCCCTCCAAATGATGACCTACTTGATGGCTGTGGCATTCAGAGGGGGAGACACCAAGATGGATGGCATGTTATTTTCTCTCTGAGTTACCTCTTGAGGTTAATAAAGCAAGACTGTCACTTGAGTCAAGAAGTACACGTCGACCAGACGGGTGTGTTCTGTTCTCGCCCACCCATAGTGAACAGGCCATGTTCACTTCGGCCTGGTGTAGGCTAGGTAGTGTAAGTGACTGTGGAGGTGCAAGTGGTCATGAGAGCACACATGGATGTATGGTTCATGTCAAACACCTCCTCTTCGGTAACCCCTGGACATGCAGTCCGCCAGGTGGCCTATCATGCCATCAGGTGCAACAGACAGGTGGATGGATCCAGCGATGCTGTATCAGCTGGTAAGGCCTGCATGAACACAGTGTTGTGCTGGCTACTGTATGCTCAGGGCCGTGATCCTGGCGGTGTTTACAGGCCGTGTATTGCATGTCGCTCTCCCGTTATGGCCGACTCACTGCATGTGCCCTGCGCTGTTGATATAATGGCAGCTGCAAAGCTGATTTTGGCACGATTTTATGTCACATGGCATGGAGTCTCTAGGCATCGTTCTGGCATCAGGCTAGTGTCAGAACATTGTCCCAGGTTGATCACACTGCTCCTGACTTGCTCTTGATGTAGTCAGGGTAGAAAATAGGTAGGAAAATTGCTCAAAGAGAGGTTTAGTTGCCGGGAAATTTTGAGGTTTTCTGAGTCGGTAAACGTGAGGAATAATGAGATGAAAGTACGCCCCATGTATGGCGCCAATTAACAAATTTCGGCTGGGTGGTGTTGGGTTAAGGGAAGTTTTGAGGGGTGGTGTAAAACATTGTTAGGTGGTTTTGTGGATTTGGATTCCCGACTAGGCACCAGACACCGTCGGCAGGCGGTGCCAATTGTTGCTACTGGTGATGATCTCAGGGTATGGTGGGCCATTCGTCCAGATGTACTTAGTCCCTCTGTGAAATGATACTTACATGGAAAATACTGTGGGCATATTAAGTCTGACCCACATGCCTTAAACTGTAAAATCTCTGAGTTGAACAAACTGGCTGTTACGTAATTAACGTAAACTGGGTAACGGTGGGTTATAGGGCACCCATACCCCGAAGCGCTTGAAGGCAGTGCTTGAAATAAAAGATACGAAGTTTGAAAACTTGCATGTAATTACTCTTGCACAGAAACACTTACATCACTCTAGGTTAACACTTTATACGAGCTCGGACAGATAGGCAAGACTTCGAAAAATACACATTTGTGCATTAGAGTGAATTATTGGTGCATTAAGCTTTCCTGGGCAATGCTATTCCCAGGGAAGAAGGGGTGGCATCTCCGAGTGCACAAATAACAGGTTCCTGTACATTACATTATACTATTGCAGCTAAAGGTGATTGGTGCGAAAACATGAAGGCACCAGGAGCACGACGTAGTACGTGCCGACCCCTGGAAGTGATCGACAGCGACAGAATCTGGCGAGTACGCGTGGCACAACCTTTGTTGGTACACTGATCACCCAGCACTACTATATGCTTGCCAGTAACTTGCAACAATTGAAAGGACATGAATACTTGCATGATAAATTAATAAAATAAAAAACACAAATATTCCCTTAATAAAAATAGTTCCAATCTACACTTTGAAGGCATGAAATGAGGGTTAAACAATTCAGATGAAAAATACGTGAATTTGAGAATTACAAAATAAAAACCCAGAAATGTTAGTCTTTGAACATTCACACTCTTAGTGTGTCTTTCTTTAATTTTATATGCTCGGTCTGCTATTATGCACCCATGACCGCCCCTTTGATAAGGGGGGTAAACAGTTGTGCTGCACTGTTCTGCACTTCCATGCACATGCACTGCACAGTGGATGCACGGCATGGCAAATGGTCTGAAGGGCAGGACGCCATCCTGTGTCACATTCGTTAAATTTATTAAAATTTGGATGAAGACTGATTATTATAATTGGCATATTTTGAAGAAAAAAAATTGTTTTTACCTAATAAGCTAATTGCAGATAATTAATTTAACATCTACCATATTTCATCTACCTGGCAGGTAAATAGCAACTACTTTGTTTTAATAGCATTGTATGTCTACATTGATAATTTTTAATAACAAAGAATTTTTAATTCCCTTGATGTAAATCTTAACCGGGAAAAATTTTTTGTGACAAAAAATGTGAACTTTGTTTTTTGAAACACTTTTTGAGAATTAGAGAAAGATATGCATAAATTTTGTTTTCGAAATTTTGTGATATAAATTGTGCATGGTTATAAACAATTTTAACGCTAAAATTTTCACAAACATTGACAGTGAAGGACTGTGTTCTTCAAGAGGTCCAGTTTTATGTTGAGTGGAAAGGATTTATCTAAATAAGCATTGTTGATGCACATAAATTCAGTAGCGATTTTTTTTCCTTTTGCATTAGTCAGTGAAATAATATTTTTTGAATTTAAATGTAGGGAGAAGTCTTAGTTTCGTATTAAATATTCCTCTTTTGTGTTTTACTTACCAAGCTGCAAGTTCATTTTTTAATCCTGGTACATGTTCTACCACACAGTCGTACACCTGCAAAAGCATAGACCCGTGTGTAATTTTACTCCTGGATTCGCGCATCTTATGTAGCCACACTAAGCTGCAGTTGTTTGTCCTGATTGTGAACGGTCGGTATTCTAGGAATTGCCAGTATCGTTTTAGGGACCAAACGATAGCTGAGCAATCGTGCTCATTCATGTCATAGCTGTGCTCTACGTGGCCGAATTTTGTACTCTCGTGCTCGTTAATTAACTGCTCGCCATCATCGTAAGACCGCTCCGAGCCCTTTCTGACTCACATCAGTTTGCAAGCACAGGTGTCTCGTGGGATCTAAATGAGAGATAGGCACTGATGGAATTTATGTTTGATATCTGCGGACAGCTGCCAGGGTCCACTTGTTCTTGATTTGTGTTGACAATAGTGATGTGAGAGGCATGGTAATGAAGGCAAACCCCTAAATGTATCGGTGGAGCCAATTTATAAGTCCGGAAGACTTGCATAACTGTTTGCATTTTTTGGCTGGTCTCGCTCGTCAATGAGTCGCAGGTGTTCTGCACTAGGGTGGTTTTCAGTCTCGTTTGCAACGTATCCCAAGAAATTTACATCTGTCTTGCCAATGTGACATTTGTGATTCACGCAGGTGAAACCTGCTGTTCAAAAACGTTCCAGTACTATCGCTAACTGTTCAAGATGTTCCTCCCAGGTGTCTGACCAAACCATTATATCGTCTAGATAGACGGTGACGAACTTGCCAATGTAGCCGTCCAGTACGTGTACCATCATGACTTGAAAAGTAGCAGGAGCGCACTTAAGACCAACAGGCATAGCACAAAATTAATACCTCCTGCCTGCCAGAATGGATGTCAAAGCAAGACGTAATTTTTGCAGAACCGAGCAAACTGAGAGCACTGTTTGTGTTAATTACTGCAGGGGTTGAACTCTAGTAATAAATTTTATTGGGCGAAAATTCACACAAAACCTTAATGTTCTGTCTTTCTTAGGTGCCAAGCTTATGTATGGCTGAGTTGTAGTTGCTCTCAGAGGGCTCAATAACACCATTAAATAACATTTCCCTCACGTTGGTGTCAAGGATGTTGCGGTGCTGTGTAGTCTCTGGGGGTATGTACAATGGTTCCTCATGACTCGTAGGTATAGGGTGATCTGCAATGCTGGTGTGATGAAGCGGATCCCCACACATGAACACATAATTTATTTTTTGCAAGATGGCTTGTACGGCACTTTGAAATCTGTCAGGGACTTCATGGTTGAAATCGTGGAGATTAACAACGTCCAGAACTGTGCGCTGGTGAGCCTAGGTGGTAGACTGTTTTCCATTGTGTTTTGTCGAAATGAATGTGGTCGCGGGACAACTAAAAAGCAGCTCCCAGAATGATGTCTTCTCTGAGGTCTTGCATAACTAGAACAGGAACATGCATGATTTCGTCTCTAATGGTTACACTAACCGTAGGGGTACCATGAGTGTAGCTAGATATGTCTTGCATGGCTAGCTGTACAGACTGTTCTTGACATTCGCACTGTTCAGAGGTAACTAGCTGTTAATTGATGAAGTTATATTGGGCTGCTGTGTCAATAGGTGCTAGAGTTGGATTTGAGTTTATGTTAACAGTATGGGCAGTACACTGTAGTAATTTTGAAAGATTTTCCCGAGATATGAATGGTCGTTTTTTCGATTGATCTGGTTATTTTTGCTGTTTCTAGGATAGGGTGTTAGCTCCCCTATCTCTGTTTCCCATTTCTCGATGCTGGGTTTTCCTTCGCTTTTCAGTATGGGCAGTTCTTATGCCAGTGCATCACATCACCAGGACTGTGGCAGCAAGGGCCAGGTGGTGGCCGGACAGAGGATGCTGCACTGTTGTGTGGTGCAGTCGTTGCGCCATTGTTCCGCAGATGCTGGCCGGTCCAAGCGCTCTCAGCTGGCCGGTGAGTTATTGATCTGCTCACGTGCGCTGCTGGTGGCAGGCCATCAGGCGCTGTGTTGTTGTTGTCCCGGCTCCCGGTGGATATGGCAGCGGTGAACACGTGTGTTCCACTTATGGCGCATAACATTGACCTAACTCGGTGACATCTTGAGAAATGGCGACAGCTGTTCGTACAAAGTTTTCAAACCTGTTATAAATAGCTGGCTGTAAAGCAGTACTGAATTTTGGGAGAACCGTTTGAATCAATGCTTCTAACACATCCGTGGCCGCAATATGAGGGTAAAACCAAACTACAAGATTTACCTTGGATTGCACGAACATTTATAGCTCTTCATGGGCCTGTTGTCGTTTTGTGAAGATGCTCAGCTCCATTTGTAAGGTTCCCAGTGTGCTGGTGTACCTGGTGGAGAATTTGTTGACGAACTATCCCACGTCATTTGGTACTCGATGACAGACCTCCACCACGCACACACGTCGCTTCTGAATTCAGCTCCTACTATATGCAGCTACTCCTCGAATGTGACACCATATCGCTGCAATCGCTGCACACATTCTCCTCGAATTCTTGGGGTTCCTCCAAGCCCTGTCCAGAGAAATTCTGAAGTATCTGAAATCTCGCTGGAGTAACTGCTGGAGTTGTGTGCGAAGTCTAAACGGTTTATGGTATGAATGGTGAGGACGCTGCTGAGGCTACGGAAGTGTGAGTTGCAGTACACTAGGTGTTGGCGGCAGTAACGGTACTGAACGTCCTTGAGTGTAGGGGGGCTGTCATGTGACTCGTGTTCTAGTAAGCGGTTTAGATAAGTAGCATTGATATTGAAAACACGCTTTTTGAAATTTAAACAACTCAATGGCGGCCATGCAGGCGAAGTGGCACTTACGGTCACGGCTGTGGCAGATTGCAATTTTCGCAGTGGCTTACCAGCAGTTCGGAAAATCTTACACATCCACGGCACCACAGTTTCTTGCCACAGCATAGTCCGTTGGCGTCTTGAGTCGACGTGAGCCAGTCCTTGGGTGATGCTGCACTGGGTACACACAAACTGGCCGGCATACACACTGATGCATTCCACGATGCTGAGGGTGTGAATGAGGTAGTCCCTCTGACAATGCATGCAGGATGCCAGATCTCACTCGGTTCGCTCGTGCTGACAACGATTTGTGGGGACCTCGTACATTCATTCGGCAAGTAAGCCAAGTAGTGTTGACATTGAAGTGGCATATTTTGGAATAGGAAGGCAATGGCAATTGTTCCCTGACAAATCATATTTGGCGAAGGAGTCATCGTCTTTCACCTTGCGGAAAATTACACAACGTTCTGCGAGCTAACACTCAATCTCGAAAACAATCACATGCGCGGGTGCGCAGATGCTCGATGTGGGTGTGCAGCGGATGTAGAATGGAAATCTTCGCAGGTGCTAAGGCCCTTCCACTTGTGAGAGTGTCCCGCATGCGTGGACAGCTGTTTCGGTGGTGTCTGTCGCAGCAGGTGCAGAGGTGAGGCATGTGCTCTCCATCCCCTACAGCAGGTGGCATGGCTAACTGGGGAGTGCATGGCGGCAGCGGAGGGAAAGGCTCCCTTTGTCCCCTGGAATGCAGCACCAAAATGATGGTGTTTTCGCGCCCTGCTCATGCTAATGGCGAAAATTGTGGCTCCAGAATTGTCACCCATGTGGCTGCATAATTTAGCATCATGGAAGGGTGCCACCTGACATGTTTCGGGATTGGTCTCAGGGTCCCTGCGATGAGATTAATGTCCAGAGGATGCCAGCTACCCAGTTAAAAGAATCTGCTCGGATTAGCACGAGACTCTTGAGGTGGGCAGTGTTCGAAAAACCCGGACTAATGGACCCTGCGCCCCATGTCTTAACGAGGTCACGTGTGATGACTGATGTCAGCAGCTAGATGTGCGACGTAACATACATACACTCCCGAACTGGGGTATTGTGGCTCCCCAGCATGTCGTTTCAATTTACTGACATAAACACTTCAAATTATACCAAATACACTCAGACTTTGTGATGTAGAGAAATGTGGCAGGTAATTGAAAGTTGCAAAGGGCTGTCGCCCTCAAGGTCTCCGTGAAGTGGGACTAAGTCGCACATACATATCGGTTTCAAAAAAATACCTGTTGTATTTGAGAAAGTCCAGATGAGATCGTGCAGAAACTGAAGCGAGTGTGTGGCACGAATCCCCATACTGGCCTAAGCAGCTATAACAAAGGCATCAATGGATGTGAAGAAAAGATTATGTTGTGCATTATGCTGGAGGGACCATGAGTCTGTTCCGGAAGGGAGACGTACTCGGGGTACATGAAGAAGTTAAATAAAATTGTTCCGGTATGATTAAAGTATATTACAGTGAACATGGTTGAAGTACAAAGGTGCATTACCCCCGAGCCGAGCGACGCGACCTGCCCTGATCCCTGCTACTCTTAGATTGAAAAAGGGTTGGCATGGTGGAGGTAACAGAAGTTGACCACCGCCTGCCAAAACAGAATATCCCTTTACAAAAGATGAAATGAGTGAAAATAAACATATAACCATTGAAAATACATTGCAATTTGCATGGCATGAATTGTGATTTAAATTGGCACACAGAAAAGTGATAAAAATTATGTGGCAATAATTTTAATAGCATTTTCAATGTTTTTATAGTGAGTCTTTGCTACTGCCTGAAAAAGAGAATATGCACATAGAACACTTTTTAAACGAGAGAATGATTATATATTAATTAAAAAGCCTTTTAATTATGTTGATTTATCATGAGAATTTTGGTATGGTTCAGTTCGAGTTCAAGTGTTCCACTGCCGGAGTCAAAATACACATCTCTAATTGATTATGACTGGTGCTTTTTAAAGAAATCTCTATTTATTACTGTGTTCTTTTAATAAGAGTTAGACGATGCACTAATTAAATTCTCATAAAGTTACAGGATTAATTAGTTCTCGGTATTTTGTTACATGTGCAAGGATTTTCTCACATCCATTTCCCGTATTACCAATAATTACGGCAGTAATTTGATGTAAACGTGAGGTTACCAGGGCTGGTTTGATGTTGGATTTTCCCGGGTGCCATAGCTTAAGTCGGTTTTGTTAATGATGGGGTCGTTCGGTCGACTGCTCAGGGACCCTGGTGCAACCTCTGTCAGTTAGTTGCTTGGTTGTCGCGTACTTACAATTACACTCTTTACCTATAATGGCGAGACTGTCGGCCGTCTCGTACGCCTGAACTATATGAATGTAAACACTGATAATGCTAATAAGGTTGCCCTAGAATGACTTGACACTATTCCACTTGTTGAGTTATTTGTTCATTTCCCTGTTACAAATGAATAATGCATGAATGATACACCAAAAATGGCCTCAGCCCTTATGCGGCGAAAGCACATGGTTTTATGTTGAAAACGCGATTGCGTTAAAAACTCTACGACGAGAGTGCTATGGCTCTTCATCAGTACATTAAAATGTAATACAAAAGTTCCGGTAATTAAGATTATACTATTAAAGTTTAGATCATTACAGCTTACATGTCGGTACTGAGGGCCTCGTGGAGCGAGAGATTTACACCGCCGGTCTGGTTCGGTTGCTGAGATGAACTGGAGCGAGAATGGAGTCGGCTTCCGCCACAAGATGAAACACAACCTGACATAACATACATAACATCCTGGAACAGGATTGGGTAATGTCAAATTATATGCATAAAATTAAACCATAATTACTCTTAAATAATTACACTTTAAAAGTTATTACATTTCTCATTAGTGTATGCAATTCACTGCTGAGGACGCGATTGTATTACACTAGCCACAACATTGCCAATTATACAATAAAAAACATCCCTGGCTGTGGCTGTGTATGCGACGACGGTTTTTATTTTTATTGTTATTAGGAACACTGATAAATTACAATTTGTAGCACTTTTTACTCTCTCTCTCTCTCCTCTCTCTCTCTCTCTCTAGCCCACAAGCCAGTTGGTGTGGTGTATCTGATACGGTTGAAACGACTGCGGCAGTCATGGTGGGCACAAAAGAGTCCGTGAACGCGTGGCTCACATCATATTATGAAAGGTTTTTCAGGCTTTTTAATGCAGTTGAAACATCGTTATGCCTTATGGCAGTGAAAGTCATTATTACATTTAGTTTGGTAGCATAACTTGGGCCTGTGGCATCCGGTCGTGCGGCCGGTACATTGTGTAGATAGTTCCCACCTGCTCTACTAGGTAGTGTGCTCGGGTCGACAAGGGCTCTGGGAGAAGCTGCTGTCAGTGTCACACTTGGAATACTGGGGGGAATGGGGGCACATGAGGGGCAACTGGAATATAGAAACCACTGTCTCCCTCACGCTGCATCCATTNAATTACATTTAGTTTGGTAGCATAACTTGGGCCTGTGGCATCCGGTCGTGCGGCCGGTACATTGTGTAGATAGTTCCCACCTGCTCTACTAGGTAGTGTGCTCGG
Organism: Clitarchus hookeri; assembly: GCA_002778355.1. Lineage (NCBI taxonomy): Eukaryota > Metazoa > Arthropoda > Insecta > Phasmatodea > Phasmatidae > Clitarchus > Clitarchus hookeri. Next base: position 28,126 of record NQII01001973.1, on the reverse strand, counting down.
GTCGACAAGGGCTCTGAGAGAAGCTGCTGTCAGTGTCACGTTTGGGTATGAAATACTGGGGGGAATGGGGGCACATGAGGGGCAACTGGAATATAGAAACCACTGTCTCCCTCACGCTGCATCCATNAAATACTGGGGGGAATGGGGGCACATGAGGGGCAACTGGAATATAGAAACCACTGTCTCCCTCACGCTGCATCCATTTCCCTGGCTTTATTTTTTTCTGGGGACTCTTCTGGACGTTATTAGATAGCCCAAATTATCACACCCTCAAAATTTACCTCTTGAGGGAATGAAAACCGAACAGTCACTTGTCTCCGGTGGTGCCATGGAAGTATGTCAGCGGTGTGCACTTCTAAACACGTCACGCCTACTCTGGAGTCAGTGAGGGCGGTCGCCCGTGTTCGGGGCGCAGCTCGTCTTCAGTAGAGGGCATGTTGCAGCTGCGCTTTGCCAACGGGACAAATGGGGTAATGGTGGAGGGACGCGTCATATGTTTGGGATATTTAAAATTAAGGCCACTTTATTATTTCACCTGCAGCATGCTCTTGTTAGGTAATCAAATTGGTCTGGTGGGGGCTGCAATATTCGGGTTCTTGTGGCCGTCACTTTTTCGCCGTGTAGCCAACTAGTCATGTTGTTCGTTAATGGTTTGCATTTGTTTAAGTTTTTTTTCACAATTTTATGATATGCGTGAGTTCTGTTTCAGATTCGAACTAATTAACATTCGCTTCTTGGTGTTAAAAATAAAGAATAATTTTCTTTTTTGAAATCATCATTGTTAATTTCTCTTTAAAGACCGAGTCAGAATATATTTAATTTGTTTAATTGTCTAAGCAAGTGAAATCTCTCAGGTGAGTCGTTTTCTCCTAGCGGCTGGAGCCCGGCGCCGCGGTTATTTCAAATGGGATTCGTTTGGTTCTAGTTTCTTTATGGCCTTATATAACATGGCTGCATTTAATTCTATATCCGTTATTTAATCACCTCTAGCATAAGTATATGTTTATTAATTGCTAATTTTCAAAAAATGTCAGTCGACATGTTTCTTAGTTCTGCTTTTCCATGTGTGCTTGCGCTGTCATATGTGGTGTTCCAGCACAACCCAAAGTTCAACCAGCACCATTATATTGCAAAGGAATGTCGAAGTGGTTGGTGTGATATAGTCATGGAACATTTTGCAGCATATTTCCATGTAATTGTTGTCTTATTTATTCGGTAATTACCTAGTGTAGGGGTTTTTCTGTAAAAAAAAAACCCCGTTTTCTGTAATAAAAAAAAAAACCCGAAAAGTGGTATACTTCTACTCTACTAATTATGCAGAACACAAATATACTAGGAGCATTAACGTCCGACCAATTTCGTGATATGTACCCACCTAACCTAACTGAACCTAACCCCACAACGAGTGAATCACTATTTTACATTTTTTNATTTCGTGATATGTACCCACCTAACCTAACTGAACCTAACCCCACAACGAGTGAATCACTATTTTACATTTTTTAAATAACCTAGGATTGTAGGGTGTTAATCAAACCTAGGATAGTATGGCTTTAAACTAACCTAGTATAGAAGGGTTTTTAACTACGCTAGGATTTTAGGTTGACCTCGGATTTTAGGATTTTACACTATGCTAGGCTTTTAGTCTAATATAGGATTTTAGGATTTTAAACTACACTAGGATTTTAGGTTAATCTAGGTTTTTAGGGTTTTAGTAACAGTTAAACACACTGGAAATCTATGAATCAACTCCCCTAGGTAGGGTAGGCGACCCATTCAACTTCCGTACATCTTACCTCAATCGACAAAACACCACGAACTACTAAAACATAAAGTAACACCCGCCACATAGGCGAATATTACGTGCAGAAGAACTCATTCTTGAACCCTCCAATCTTAAATCACAAGCCTTCGCATAGGGATTCCGACATCACAACTCACGACTGCAAAAAAACACATCCACACTATCTGGCTTCTGAACTGCTACTAATGGCTTCTCAACTTCAACGTAAAATTCTGTGACGATGACGTATACAGTCAACAGCCAATAAGGTGACGGCGCGATGCACATTTATTCACGTCACTAATGCATTACTTCACCAAAAATGAAGGCGTCCGACGTAAATAAAGCGGCGTCCCGCTCGTACTATTAACTATTTTATTTTATACGTTCTATTTATTTTCATATTACGCCCTCCTGAATATCCACGGCCGGTAGGTAGCGTCGGAAACAGTGATGGCGACTGACGTAATCATAGTCTAAATAGTATAAACTTAAAGTTATAAAAGAAAGTTATACTAGAAACATTTCTACATAATTAGTTATGTTTTCCATTTGCAATTATGGTACTTTATTTCTCAACACCTGGAATTTTGTTTATTTGCATTAAGTTTGGGGAAACATCAGAAGTAACGCTATACCATGTTAGTAAAAATAAAACAGGAATTCATTGTTTTACTTAATGCAGTGTCTGGTATTTGTTGGCCAGTGTTGGCCATCAGGGCAAGACACAGAGAGACTGGTAGCATTCCAAAGAGAAACAAATTGGAACTTAGTTGTGGTGTGACTGTATCGCATCTATCACAGAGTGCCTACACTAAGAAAACCCACACATGGATGATCACCACCAATGTGGACGTGGCTTACCTTGGTGTGAGCGCCTCGTCGGACTGCATGGTCTGCCCTGCCATGGTGATGGCAGGCAGGCTACAGTCATACTAGAGCACCGGCCCCCTGTCTAGCTTTTTTGTTTCTTCATCCTCCCCCCTACACCATAATACTTGGGTGTCTCCAGGGCTACTGGCAGCGCGAGCAGCTTGTGACGTCACCATGGGGCGCTCTACGCAACATTAACGTTATAAAACCTTACAGAACGGGGCGCTGAAGAAATAAAAGGCTGGTATTCTCCTTTTTTAGGAGAGACGTAAAGAAGGACTTGATCAGAAGGGAACTCTTGTTCCTTTAAGGGGGGAACAGCTGCTAATATGGTTTCATAAATTTAAGTTTTGCCCTATAGGGAATTTTTTTTATTGTGATTGCTGTAATTCAAGGGGTTTTACTATTTATTATGATATTTAACTTTAAGGTTTGAAAGTAAATTTTGTATTTACTTCATAACAGCGGGTGATCTGTTTGTACCTAATTTCTGAAATTTTGCTAAATATAATTTATAAAAAGGTATCCTTCTCTCTCACTTGGCAAACCCAAATCAACATACTCTTTGAACCACACTACGGGGAGATGGGGTCTCTATTTTGTGTTTGAAAAAATATTCCAGCTGGGGGAAGGTAGAGATGGAGTTACTGTATGCATGTGTCTGCAAGCTACCGCCACAGTGGGAAGGGCGCCACCCAGCTGGCTGGGACAGGGAGAGTTCGACGTCTCGGGGCATGTCAACGGTTTGGAGTGTCTATTCCCCCTTGGTGACACTGCAGGTACTGACAGCGTGTAAGTATGTGCACAGCAGCAGAGGACTTAACTTGGTACTGATATTTATTGAGTGAGCTGGTACACATAAGAAATATACGCACGTGGCTGCTAAGTACACTACTAAAAACTGAACAGACACACTGACCGTTGTGTCATGGTGCAGGGCAGAGTCTCCGACTATTGTTTTGTGTTTCAGGAACTGTTCAGTGACCACAAACTTTTGGTTAAGACTATTTTTTTCCTAACGTACCCTAATTCTAAGTGTTAAATGTATGTCTGAGGTAGGGACGGGTGCTAATTGCGTCTCAGGGCAAGGCCCCTTACGCCTTTAGGAGAGGGGATTGGGCAGCCATGGCCACGTTTGTGGCCATGACTATCTCCCTAGGTGTACTTGCAGTTAACCTATATCTAAGAAGAGAAAGGAAAAAACCGACATAGGCACCATAAAAACCCCTTCAACAGAATGGACAGAATGAAATTTAAATTATTGCATGTATTAATAGAAAATGCTACAGGAGACAGTAAGGTAGGAACCATGCATTTTATTAGTGGATAGAGAAGTACTAGTAGAGAGGGGACGGGACTTTATTTCCTTTATGATGTTTGGCATCGGCTTAACCAGAGTGGTGGAGAAACCACTTTGATTGAGGGAAAGGTGCAATTGGGCCTGTGCCCCCCCTCCTCACCGAATCACCAGTGGATTCCTGAAAACTTAAAAGAAAATAAAAATGAGCTGGTGGTGTGTGTCAGCAGTACCAACGCTAACCAGCATTTACTGATTATAAAAGAGAAGAAATAGCCTGTAATGGAAAGGAAAACTAATTAATTAATTCTGTAAATAGCCGAATATTATATCTAGGTTCACAGGGACATGTGTGTGATGATTGCTGTGCTACCTCGCAGCAGGCAAGCCTCTGTATTTTCCCACCCATAATGCTGCAAGTGCACCGAGCTTCGCTGGTATAGCCTCCACCAGCTGCAGAGCTGAGAACCTGTTGCCTGTCTCCTTGGTTAAGAAGGTTCGTTGTGGGTGGAACCCAGGTACAGAGGCTGGGTAGGCTGCGGAGACATAACACACATATGCACAAGGAGAGACGGTAAAATACGAGAGGAAGGGAATTTCTGGAATTTAGGAACAATTTGAGTGTCAACTCGCCAAATGATCAGCTTGGGCAAGTACGAGTTCTGTGTTCTCAGAGTCGTGTTCAAAAACATTGTGGTGTTATTCGTACTCACGTACGATGTCTTGTTTCTAAGTGATACAGAAGACTTGGAGGTGTTAGGAGCTCTCTCCCAACCTGCTCCTGTGATAATGTGAGCAAATAGCCAGTCTCCTGATATAACTTGGATTGGGCATAGTTCCCCACAAGCACTCACGTGATGGTACACACAAATAAGACATACATAAGTAAGTTCATTTTGGTGTAATTTGGATGAAAATATATGACACTATTATGAAGACAATACGATTAAGCAGGCCTGCCAGTGGCCGTGGATGCAGGGCTAGTTAGGTAGAAACAATATTAATGAAAAGTAAAACCAGGGCGCAACTAGTCGGACAGAGTAGTGATGCATGCTACACCTACTCTTGTCAAGTCCAGACCAAAGTAGCACTGCACCATATTGGCTGACGAGAAACAGCTTAAGAATTTTATATGGTGAACTCTTTTGCATGCATGCCACGGAACATAAAACAAAACAGAGAAATCATGTGGGAACACTGATTAGGGGCCCTAGTAGTTTCTTGTGATTTCATGATGTCCCACACAGTCTTTCTCATCTTGATTGACAAATATTTACAAAAATTTTAGAATACATTTTAACATAGGATTCTTTTTAAAACACAAAAAATAGTAAAAGAAGCATGATTTTGACAGTCTCTGTTAATTTAAATTAAAATTATTATAAAAAATGATAGTGGATATTGTCAGTTTCTGAAATTTTGGGGCCAAGAATGGAAATACTGATGCTCTGTGAAACTAACTTTAGAATTGTTTTCAAGCATTCTTTACCAAGTGAAAATATATGAAAGGACAGGAATTCCAGTACTCACAGCGTAGTACTTGTCGACAGGCGCGCGTGTGCACACACACACACACAAAGGACTACACATTTTCCACATGGTTGCGACATTTTGCTGGCTAGACCTGTCCTGTCACTGTCTTACAACTCGCGTGATGAAGCTGGCCCAGCCAACGAAACGTTGTGATCGCGCAACCGCGTGGAAAATGTGTTGTCCTTCTTTATGTGTGTGTGCCTGTCGACAAGTACTACACTGTGAGTACTTGAATTCCTGTCCTTTCATATATTTTTGGTAGCCTAGCTGCCTACTTGCAACCTTTATCAAGTGAAACATTAAATAAACACACAAACCTTTCTTTTAAAACAAATAACACTACTATACACTTCTCTATAAAAATTATATGATTATATTTTTGTGAGCACATGGTTTGGGATGCACCTCTTTTTCTCACGTTACACACAATCTCTCAGTGGGATAACATTTGCCAGAGTTATTTGCATATCGGGGAACACTGCACAAACACTGCACTGCTTTTACCACAACAACAAGCATTGACGTGGACACTCCTCTAATGAATGCTTTAGTTCATATTATTTTTCATACTGAGTAGAAGTTTCACTATTTTAAGACTTTTTGACGTGACAACGTCTTAAATTAGGTTGCGGCTGGGAGTCACTTATGAAAAAGTGTAACGCTCGGTAACGTTACGATGAGTCACCGAACGAGAGAGAGGCCCGCCGAATGCCTTGCGTCTCTCTCCCACTCAACTATGATCGGTCTGCCGCGCGCGCAGCACTACGTTGTCACGTAAAATCTTCGCCCGTAAAACCGACTTTACAGGCAACCATTTTTTTATTTTAACTAGTATGTTGGTAAAATATTATTATAAAAATCACTCCATGTATGACATGTTTGGTTGTTTGCTAAAATGTTGCGTATCACGCGTGATACATAATTCCGTTAACTTAAAGGTATCTTTTATTTTTGGTTAAATTTAACTTCTACTTACATTTTATCTATAAATTATATTCCATTTATAGTCACTTACCTAATACAAATAAAAAAAATACAAAATAGGTGTGTTGGTAATTCCTAGTAACAAATAGTTCCAATGCAAAATATTACCAAGCATATTGCACGAAAATTTGATTAATTGTCCCTTTGATGTAATTTTCTAGAATTTATTAAGTTTTGTTTGCTTGAGGCAAAGGAATAGCCTGGAAGTATNGGCGCGCGTGCACACACACACACAAAGGACTACACATTTTCCACATGGTTGCGACATTTTGCTGGCTAGACCTGTCCTGTCACTGTCTTACAACTCGCGTGATGAAGCTGGCCCAGCCAACGAAACGTTGTGATCGCGCAACCGTGTGGAAAATGTGTTGTCCTTTATGTGTGTGTGCCTATCAACAAGTACTACACTGTGAGTACTTGAATTCCTGTCCTTTCATATATTTTTGGTAGCCTAGCTGCCTACTTGCAACCTTTATCAAGTGAAACATTAAATAAACACACAAACCTTTCTTTTAAAACAAATAACACTACTATACACTTCTCTATAAAAATTATATGATTATATTTTTGTGAGCACATGGTTTGGGATGCACCTCTTTTTCTCACGTTACACACAATCTCTCAGTGGGATAACACTGCACAAACACTGTACTGCTTTTACTGCAACAACAAGCATTGACGTGGACACTCCTCTAATGAATGCTTTAGATCACATTATTTGGCATACTGAGTGGAAGTTTCACTATTTTAAGGCTTGTTTTATTTTAACTAGTATGTTGGTAAAATATTATTATAAAAATCACCCCATATACGATATGTTTGGTTGTTTGCTAAAATGTTGCGTATCACAAGCGAGACATAATTCTGTATCTTAAAGGTATCTTATTTTTGGTTAAATTTAACTTCTATTCACATTTTATCTATAAATTATATTTCACTTATAATTAATTACTTAATACAAATAAAAAAAATACAAAATAGGTGTGTTGGTAATTCCTAGTAACAAATAGTTCCCATGCAAAATATTACCAAGCATATTGCACGAAAATTTGATTCATTGTCCCTTTGATGTAATTTTCTAGAATTTATTAAGTTTTGTTTGCTTGAGGCAAAGGAATAGCCTGGAAGTATAAGTTAAGCAGGGCTTCTGAAAAGTTGGAAGTAACCATGAATGGATTACAATACTATTACAAGCAGCCTCTCCGCATCTTTTCTCTTGCCCCGACCCGTCAGGTGTGTGAAGCTCAGAGTTTTAAGGGCATAACAGGTAACTGGAGAGGCACGCTGAGAATTACAAAGAGGGCTGCAGCATCACTCAAATGTGTGCCTCGATAAGCCTATTGGAACTTGCGCCGCTTTCTGGCCTTGAGGATTGAATGTCTTAGTTTATCGTTGCAAGAATGTTCTGGTGAGCACCCTCAACACGACTCAGGGTGCAAGGAACTTTCTGGATCAGGCCAGCTGATTTATATAAGCTGAGATGTGCTTCCGAGTAGAGAGTCTGGAGCCTTTTACTGCCTAGATTTTTTTGCCCATTCATATAATTGGTTATTCAATCATAAATAATGTCATTGAAAATAGTAAGTGCACAAAAATTGCAATAAGTAGCCCTCTGTTTATGATATTTATTCTTCTGTAAAACAGTGTATTAAACTATAGTCACAATGATGTAGCTTTTTTTAATAGATTGCTATATCCCAGTTCCACCACCAACAAAAGTTTACATTAAAATTATTTTTTTTAACTGATTTTCAAAAGTGTTCATTTAATCATGAGCATGTAATATGAAACAAAATTCTTGCTGTAAAGAAACTTGATCACTCTTTACATCTCTCCACTTCAGGGTGTATGCAAGAGGGGCAATCAAGGTGATCACCTCCCCCGAGAATTAGATTTTTTTTTATGTAGTTACCACAGTATGATATTGTCAGATCGGAAAGTAACTTCCGGGCCTCACTGGACTTTGCTGGAGGAAAATATGTAAAGATGTTATTTTAAAATTGAAATGTGGCAATTTTGGCATTAAAAAAATTATTTTCAGAGGAACATACATGAGTTTGTCAAGAAATAAGCTTAATTGCTTACTTTGATATTCAAATATTTCCCGGGAGATGTACCCCTGGGCCCCTACTCTACAGGTAGCCATTAACAAGTCTTATTTTTATAGCGATTGCCTCTCTCCCTGACAAAAAAATGTTCCCTCTGCACTTTTGATCACCCTCTCCAAAAAAATGGGCCTGTATATGTCACCGCATCACTTCCTAAACTTATGGTCCACAAAAATGTACACAATTACAAAAAAATCATCTACAAAAATCAAAAGTATACATTTGAAAAATGTGCCAAAACCAAACTAGCTGTAACCTGCTTCTTTTGTTGGCCTGGAATTAAATTTTTGTGTTTGGTAGAGTAAAAGTAAGCAAAGTATTTTATCCTGATTTTTGCCACTCCAAATTTATATTTGTTATATTTTTTGTGATGCAAAAAAAAAAGCCAGTGTGTATTTATGTTTGTGCATGTGCATATATGCATGCACACATGCATATAAGCTTTCAGCAGATTTTCTTGTTGGGATTTCAATGTATGACAGATGAAATCAAACAAAGCTTTACCCTGGCACCATGGAAACTGACTTTGTCACTGAATTCTGTGTGGGGCATATTAAATAAAGCAAACAAAACTTCTCTGTCTGCAGCCAATTCTTTGCAGAATTTGTCTGGTTTGTGTACACACTCAGTGGCGTTAACAGCTAAGAGGGCGGGGTCCCTCCCTAAATTTAGTAAAGGACACTATAATGAAAATAAATGGGCACCCAAACTATTGTTCACAGAGAGACATTCATATATTGTATACAATTTCTAACTAGTTAGCAGTGAATAAGCAGGTTTGGCCCTCCTTTCTTTCCAGTGGACAACCCCTTCTCCTCGCTCAACCCCCCTCTGACTTTTGCCACAACTACTTCATTCTACTAAATTTGTCCGCCCACCCTGCAGCTGATCACACAACGGGTCTGTACCCGCCAAGACCTTGCTCCGTCAGGTGTCGACCATTCATTCTACAGTCCCTACCACACGTGGGGCGCAGAGTGGCCATCACACAGCTCCGGCACACTCCAACAGATGCCCTGCAGTGCCGTTACCACGCAATATTGCACACGTCTGTAAAATGCCAGCAATGTTTCTTGTAGTGCACGAGGCCACATTCATTATTTAACATATCCTCAATTATATATGTATGCATGCATGAATGTGAAGCCAATAAGACGAATAACATCATTCGTTCATGCGTAAATGTTCTAGTGACAGTACTGGTAGACTCTAATGGCGATAATGACAAGACACACACAAACCACCATCTTATCATGTTCGCCCAATACACAGGCGCAGTTTTTATTCATGAAACGCAATGTGTCAAAATATGTTGGCTATATGCTGTCTCCGGATGCATACAGCTGTTTTGTCGTTAATTGCCGTTTGTCAAGAAGATGCATGTGTAGTTTATACATATCTTGTCACAGGCCCACTTTTCTTATTTAAAACTATGCAAAATATCTCTTGAAAGACTCCTTATTGCCTCTTTTGCAGCCCACCTTCCTAAAATGTTTCGGTCCCACTAATTACAATTTCCTGTCTCAGTTGCACTCAAGGGCCTGATGGTATGTTTAACGAGATCCGATAACCCATTAAGGAGCCTATATGAAATTACGTCAATTACATTAGTACAGGAGACACTATAAACCATCAGAATGTGTAATGATTTGTAACATTTTACGAAATTATTTTGCTGATTTTTAAATATAATTATTGTGCTAGCTGTGTTATAAATTTATCATTTACGTGAATGTAGTGTAAATTCCATGTGTCCTTTACGTAAATGTAGAGTAAATTCCATGTAAGTAGTATTCCAGTGTCACTGTGGTATGGATGATTCCATTATTATATTCAGTTTCCCATGGTTACCTTTTATCACCTGCATTACTAGATGCCATATTAATAACATTATAAAAAAGAAAAAAAATTTCTGAAAAAAATAGTTTTATTTTATACTAAATATTATTTAATAAAGGTATAGAATAGTGTTAGCGTCAGATGGAAGAACTTAATTTGTTCTTGGGACACTGATAAGAAGCGCTACAGTGTTGACCTTGAGGTATCAGCAGTTAGCAAATTAAGCAGGAGACTGATTATGTGCTTTTCATATGCAAGCCAATCATGCCAAACAGACAGAGTGCACAGAATAGGAAATGTTCACTTATAAGCATATTTTCTGTGTTACAGTTTTGGTGATAAGTTAGAAGCGCTGTTTACAACCGTACTGGTTCATTCGTTGTTTAAAACCAATATTTGAACGTAAATTCAGGACAACAAACTAGATGTAGTATACGTTCATCCTATACATATGTAGTTTCAATATGGTATAAAAAATTGTTTACTAATTTGGTAGTGTTGTTTTACGTTTATAAAATATTTGGAATGTTAGTACTGCCTATAGGTTTATTTCACAAATGGCTTTAATTAATAACTGTATTGAGTAAAAGTAATATCCTAATTAACACATTTCATTTTAAATATAAGACAATAATTTAACTACCATAGACTGTTTTCCTATGAATATGTTGGATAATGTGCATTACTTTTACTATAAAGTACGTGAAACATGGATATCTGGGGAATATCTACGTACTCTGGTCATCCCGCGCTGAGCACATGTCGAAATGTTGGCATGTGCATAACTTTGTGGCGTGGCTCATATTAAAAACGTAGACGATTTCTGACTGGCTGTTCAGTTGATTTCCATCTCTCACATTTCACACAATTACTACAACTTTAGAACTAGATTCTTCAATCCCCTTACTGCCAAATGCTGTCTGGAAGACATTGACAAAGTTGTGCTTTACATTTTAGAATAGTTGATAATCTGCGTTATTGTAAACCTAGATATGCACACATAGCCTGTCTTGAAATGGAGCATAGAACCACAGCTGCTGTTATATTTTAATTTTTCCAACATATTGGTCTTTTAACATATTTCCAACATATTGGTATTAGTTTTGGATTAACAATTAATATTTATCTTAATTTTAATAAAACAATTTTGGGTACTGCCGGTTGAATTTTTAGCATAAATTAATTAGTTCACGCAATAGTTTACTTTCAAATAATTTTCTAACTTATTTTTACATTTAATTTTTTCTTTGTCTAAAGTAGAGATGTTGTGCGCACTTTTTAATAACCTCAGTTCAATTTCATATGTATTCTATTGAATGTTTCTGCTGCTGTTCTGTGATAAAGGTTTCGACAGACACACTTGGTTCATTCATTATATGTTTTCCAGTATTTTTATATTATTACAAATCAGAATTTTCAGAATGCCTTTCTCTTTTCCAGACAGACATCAGATCAGACATAATCATGATTGTTTTTCAGTTCTATTTCCTAACCGACCATTTACTTTTCTGAGGGATCTCATTGGGCACTGCTGTTGGTAGCAACAAGTTAGGCACGGCATTGTTTTTCATAATTTGTTTTATTTGGCATCCACAGTACGTGAAAAATGTTTTCCTTTGAGACTTATATTAAAATTGTATTATTCTCGCTACGCCATTTTTGTTTACTTACTTGGAGATATAGACTGCACGTTTGTTTTACAGGTGTAAATATCTCAATATAAAGTTTCAGACTGGGAGTTTGTAACTATAACACAGACATGTTCAACACAAATACTGCAGAAATTAACTTCACCACTTTTGTCCTTTACTTTAAAGGAGAATTTTGTACGGACGTCACACAAACATGCTAAATTCCTATCCGCCTGCATGTTTCTGTGTCTAAATGCACTCAACAGGGGCCGGCCAGTACCACCAGTGATGTCACGGAAGGCAGGTAGCGAAACCGCACCATGGCAGGGCCAGTTACGGCGCCACTTTCCTTGACTCGCACCCCCTCTGCCTTCCATCATCCTCTCACTCGCTTCACCCTCAACTTACCTCAGCCATTAGGATACATAAACAGGCCAACTGTGACCTGCTGGGTTGGTTTTGTGAGGGGGTACAGAGATGATGGTCCCTTCTAGTGGTACATGGCTGAACAATTTGGACTAACTCCTCCGCAAAATACTGCATTTTGGTAACAGATAATTTGTACTGGAGCTGTATAAAAACTAACAAAAGTAGTTCATAATGCAAGGCTGAAATCAAATGCTATGTGTCTAAACTTTAATAGAATAATGCTTTCGATAAGGAGCAGGTACATACACAATCGTATTTGCAATCTATCGGAAGATCGGTCTGCAGGCAAGAATATACTGTGTTTGCATAAGCGATTTCCAATTAATCGTATACTACAACTTAATTTCTTTCCACAGTTACGATTTCCAAGTCTGTGACTAACATAAAAGAGGATGCAAGTCGATTAAATGAGAAACAAAAATTGCATTATTTTACATATGAACAAAACTTATCCATCCCACTCTTAAGAGGAGTGCCTAAAGGCACCAAGTTGGAGAAATTGTTTTGCCACTGCACACACTTGATGTAATGCAACACCTAAAATAAAAGCAATGTAAATTGTAAATTAATTCGATATTATACAAATCAAAAACTGTCATCTGTAATGAAAGTTTATAATGAAAAGGAACACCATATTCCAACAAAACCAGTTATTTACATTCTGCTCAGTTCTCTGTCAAGGCCTTGCTTACAGTGAAAATTTCATCAAACCAAGTCACGTAGTTTTCGCGTGAAGTTTGAACAAACAGGCAACCAAGACATACAGTTAAGCAAAATTGAATAATTTTATTATCAGGATAAATTATAAAACCTGTAAAAAAGTAAAAGAACACATTCGTATTTTAATGTAACTGTAAATATGTTAAGGGCACTGGACAGCCAAAAATTAATTTATTTTGGTGTATATGTGCATGTTTATGTGCACTGAAACAATGTTCAATTTGGAAAATTAGATATAATGTAATTTACAGGAAATTAAAATAAAAGTGAGTAAGATGTCAAAATCACAATTTGTGCAAAACACAAATGAAAAGTAACGAGTTCACAGAAATAAAACTATTTTGGTTGGGAAAAAAATTGTGATGGCTTGAATCAAGTTAACAGTCTAAATGTTCAAATAAAAGAGGTTTCTGTATTTTTTCATTATTTTAATTGTTAAAAAAAAACTATCTCAGTTTCTGTAAAATAACTTTCACTAAGCACATCTAAAATAAATATATACAACACCTTTTAACTTCCTTTGTTTCATGAAATTTGTTTGGTTTATTATAGCAGTACTTGTATATTTAAAAAAATTATAGAATTGTGATTCTGACATGTGATTGCACAGTAGCTACAGAACACACAGTTTTTTTTGTGTATGTGTGTGTGTGTATATATATATATACACACACACATATACATATATATATAGGCTGATTCACAGCACTCGCCCCTTTTTCACGGAAACAACATGACACCGGGAGTTCACGAAAAATTTTTGATGAACCATTGATTGGTAGTAATTCCATTCCCCCAAAGATACCGGAGGTAGGGGTACAGGGGGTGAGCTTTGAAATTGCAAATAGTAACAAGGGTCGAATATGGTATGGCTGTATAGATTTAGATTGTCTAAAAGGAAACATGTACAAAGACAGTTGTTTTCTGACATGCATAGTTTACGCACAATAAAATAATTCATGTAAGCATATAGTTTGTACGTGCGTAGTTTACGCACAATGAAAATGAACGAAAACTATTCTTATTCATNTAATTCATGTAAGCATATAGTTTGTACGTGCGTAGTTTACGCACAATGAAAATGAACGAAAACTATTCTTATTCATACTACAATCAAAAGGAAATAAACAAAACATGTTGTTTTTCTGGCATGCATACCTATTTTATGTACGTCTGTTGTACTGTAAATACCGGTATGGTGTGAGAGAACCACTGTGAAATGGGAACTGGGAACACTCATTCACACACATCACTCTTCATAAGTGTTTGAAATGTCGAAATCCCTGAATCAGGCACGGCTCAGCTCGGTGCTCGGCGGACCTCAGCACAGCTTAGAGATCCACATGCTGCTCTGATTCTGTATTTCATGTCTTCCCTCGTTGTTGTACGCACACAGTTGACAATGTCTTTAAATTCTCCCCCACAAAAAGAAGTCATTTGGGGACAAGTCTGGAGAAAGTGGTGGCCAAGTTGCAGGACCCACTCATCCAATCTATCGTCTGGGGAATAACTTCAGCAACTAGCAGAGCTCTGTGTGAAAAGTGAGCAGTACAGCCATTCTGTTGAAGCCACAGTGTTAATCACAGAGCGAGAGGGACATTTTTGAACAGCTGATACAAAATATTCTCTAGGAAGTCTGCATAAGCTGCACCATTCAATTCCCCTTCAAAAAAAATGGTCCTATGACACGATGTCCGAGAAGGCCACACCAAGTATTAAGGCTCCACACATGCTGGTTATCCACTTGACGGAGCCAATGTGGGTTGACTGCAGACCAGTAATGGGCATTATGTATGTTAACGTCACCATTACTCTTGAATGTGGCCTCATCAGTCCAAAAAATGTTGCGATAGAAAGCACGCTCCTTGCTCTGGTACCAGTTGCAGAAATCAATGAGCTTAGGAATGGCATTGTTCCCAAGTTCTTGGTGCAGCTGTACTTGGTACGGATGTAAACGATTATCAGTGAGGATTCTCCACACTGTACTTTGAGACAATACTGAGTTGTGAGCAATCCTCCATGTAGAATCATGAGAATTAACTACCCTGTCAGCAAGTACATCAAGTCCTATCATCTCTCACAGGTTGTCTGACGCAACAACATTTATTGCATGTTGGTTCCAGTAGCCCGGTTGTACGCATGCAACATTGTACGAGTGATGCGACGCACTGTGGGTATCTCTCCGAGTACNGGAGCCAATGTGGGTTGACTGCAGACCAGTAATGGGCATTATGTATGTTAACGTCACCATTACTCTTGAATGTGGCGTCATTAGTCCACAAAATGCTGCTATAGAAAGCACGGTCCTTGCTCAGGCACCAGTTGCAGAAATCAATGAGCTTAGGAATGGCATTATTCCCAAGTTCTTGGTGCAGCTGTACTCGGTACGGATGTAAACGATTATCAGTGAGGATTCTCCACACTGTACTTTGAGACAATACTGAGTTGTGAGCAATCCTCCATGTAGAATCATGAGAATTAACTACCCTGGCAGCAAGTACATCAAGTCCTATCATCTCTCACAGGTTGTCTGACGCAACAACATTTATTGCATGTTGGTTCCAGTAGCCCGGTTGTACGCATGCAACATTGTACGAGTGATGCGACGCACTGTGGGTATCTCTCCGAGTACAAACAGGCAGCAACTCTGCATTTCTGATGACATTCTACTAGTATCATCAGCTATCAAATGTTTCTTCATTTGTAAACTGCATTCGATTCAGAAAGCAACACCACAGACCGACAATGTCTGATACTGAAACAACACACACGATTAATGGTTGCAATGTAAACCGAATGACTGTCTGAATGAACGAACTTTCGATTGTCAGTTAACTTGCATGCGAAACCTGCAGTTCCTGTAAGTGGTAGATAACTTATCTGCTTGCTGCGTAGGGCTGCATTATTCTCCACATTTGCTCGGAAACAGTCTAACACCTACTGCACGAGTCCATGCAGTAAGGCACACAGGTCACTGCTATTATCAAAGCAAGTCTCACAATCCAACGGAGAATACCATAGTGGCGCACATTGTGTATCTGACGTGCATAGTTTACGCACAATCAATGATAAGTGGATAAACGTAACTGTTATTAGACTGTTTTCGAACAAACGCAGTAAATAAGGCAGCACTAAGCAGCAAGCAGATACGCCATCTACCACTTACAGGAACTGCAGGTTTTGCACACAAGTTAACTGACAATCGAAAGTTTGTTCATTCAGTCATTCGGTTTAAATTGCATGAAAGACAGAATCAAAGTGGTATGTGGATCTCTCATCAGTGCTGAGGTCCGCCGAGCAACCGCGAATGTAAAACGAAGAGCAGAGTCCTGTCTAATACAGGATGGTCGACATTTAGAACACTTATGAAGAGTGCTGTGCGCGAATCGGTGTTCCCAGTTCACGGTAGTTCTCACACCATACCGGTATTTACAGTACACTCAACATCCTTTTGATTGTATGTAAACTAAGTGTGAACGCCAGACAAACAACATGTTTTGTTGATTTCCTTTCGATTATAGTGCAAAAAACACGTTTGCTATCATGTCATTGTGCGTAAACTACGCACGTCACAAACCATATGCTCAAATGATTAATTTTATTGTGCATAAACTATGCACGTCAGAAAAAAGGTGTCTTAGTAAATGTTGTTTCCATTTAGACGATCTATCCAACAATACCTTATACGACTCACATTCATATTTGCCATTTCAAAGATCACCCCTCATACCCCTGTCTCCGGTATGTTCAGAGGAATAGGATTACCACCAATCAATGCTTCATATAGGGTATAGTTATCAAAAAAAATTTTGCAAACCCTGGTGTAGTGTTGTTTCCACGAACAAGGGGTGATACGGATGCTGTGAATCATCCTGCATATTATAAAAACNCAAAGATCACCCCTCATACCCCTGTCTCCGGTATGTTCAGAGGAATAGGATTACCACCAATCAATGCTTCATATAGGTTATAGTTATCAAAAAAAATTTTGCAAACCCTGGTGTAGTGTTGTTTCCACGAACAAGGGGTGATACGGATGCTGTGAATCATCCTGCATATTATAAAAACACACACACACACACACTAGGTGTTTGGAAATTGTTGGAAATAATTTAAGGGATGATAGGGCACGCCGAGACAAATGTTTTTATATAAGAAACGTGTGTCCAAAAATACCCCCGTACCAAGCTACAGGCTTCAAACAATGTTTGAATTTGGTAGGCTGCCTGGGCCACCCACGTGTGGGCTGAGCACAGGTGCAGAGCCAAGCCAGCCTTCTCCCAGATGTAACTGTTTCATTGTGATTTGCAGAAACACCTCACTAGTTGTCAACATGCTCTGAGAAGGACGTGACTGCGAGAATTCTTGGAACCTGCCTTAATGTTGAACAAACGCATTGTATTTTTGATAGAGTGCATACATGGTTTCCCATGTTAACGCCTGCTTGCAAGTGCAAGTTGTAGGACGTCACTTCGAACAGCTTTTGTAAAGGTTAGTGATGCTTCTCATCTCCTTGCTTGTTTATGCACTGCACTCAGCTGTTTGCCATTGGGGACTGTCGTCTGCTGCCCTCCTGCAGGCCGGCTTCATTCTGGCCTGCACGTGATTGGGTCAGACAGTGTGGCGAATTCAAAAAATATGCTCCTGTAGCTCAGTAAAGAGCATTTCCAGACATTTGTTCCTTATATCAACATTTTTGTCTTGGCGTGCCCTACAACACCTTTAAATTATGCCCAAACGATTCCCAAACACCCAGTATATATGCATACATGCATACATGCACTACCAGATCAAAAGTATTCAAACACCCCTCTGTAAATGTACACTTGCGCCTAGATGCCACTATGATCACCGCTGCCACTATAAAAGGAGGCAGAGGGCCAACTGTTGGTTAGTGCTATGGAAAACCAGCACAATGGGTGGAGCAAGGGAGCTCAGTGAAGTTGAACATGGTGTAGTTATTGATTGCCACATCAGTAAGCAATTTGTCAGGGCCATTTCTGCCCTTCTCGAGTTGTCCAAGTCGACTGTCGGGGATGTGATTGTGAAGTGGAAACAGGGAGGCACAGCCACAACTAAGCCGTGGCTGGGTAGGCCACATTTGCTGACCGACCGAGACTTTCGAGCATTGAAGGTGGTACAGGACCATCAAATATCACCACATGATACCACCAACCGTGAATTGTGCAGCTAGCACCATGACGACTGTGCACCAGGAGTTACGAGGACTCGAGTTCAAAGCTCAGGCGTCTGCTCATAATCCGCACATTTCGCCTGTGAATGCAAAGTGCCGCATTCAGTGGTGTAAAGAGCACCACCACTGGAATGTGGACAACTGGAGACATGTGACTTGGAGTGATGAATCATGCTCTACCATGTGGCAGTCCAATGAAAGAGTTTGTATGTGATGAACACTAGGTGATCGCTACATACAGACTGTATAGTGCCCACTGGGAAAATTTGGTGGAGGTGAGGTGACAGTTTTGGGTATGTTTTTCATGAAAGGGACTTGGTCCTCATGTGATACTACATGACATGCTAAAGGCAGAAGGCTCTAAGGAAAGACTGGCTGCATGTTGTGTATGGTAGAAGAGCAGTTTGGAGATAACTGTGATTTTCAGCATGCTCATTGCCATAAAGCATAGTTTGTTCGTGAGTGGTTTGTAGGCAATAGGGTTCCGGAAATGGACAGGCCAGCCCGGAGCCCCGAACTGAATCCCACTGAACACCTGGATGAAAAGGAATGGCGACTGTGCCCAAATCCCAACAACCCACATAACCTACTACACTTGCTGCAGGAAGAATGGTCTGCTATTCCCTGGAGATGTTCCGACACCTAGTTAACAGTCTCCCTCGCAGGGTTAGAGCTGTAATAAAGGCCAAGGGTGGGCCCACCTCATATTAATGTCCACTACTGGACAGTATATCAGAGGGACACTTATAAGATAGTGTTGCGTAGATGTCCTGGTTACTTTTGATCAGATAATGTGTGTGTGTGCATGTGTGCATGTATGTGTGTTTGTGCATTGATTATTTATGAACTGGAAATGTCATTACACGTAATGTCTAGAAGTTTATCAGTGTCTGGAAGAAATGATCAGTTTATCAGACACCCATAGAATATCTGTCGATTGAGCAAGCTTTCCATGCGAAGCCAAGATTTTGTGATTGTATGATCAAATCTTTCTTGGGAGACTCTATAAATGAAACAATTTGATATTTCAATATACACTGTGTTTATTTTCCACAGCCAACTGCATGCTGGAAACAATCTGCTGCAATAAGGTACAGTCATGACAAGGAGTCGCATCATCTAATATGGTACATCTTTATCAAGCTATTACTAATCTTGTTTTTTATTTTGTCGTTTAAAGTTTCTTGAAAACATTCAATACATGTCATCAAAATATTCTCTACATTGCCATTAACACGTACTCAAAGGCACTTCAACCAACTTACACACTATGGTTATAAAAAGACATTTGCTATTTCAAACTTCACACCATGAGAACAATATTTTTAACAGTGGATAATATTTTCTTCTCTACATACAATAGATTGTCAATAATAATAACAACAACATTAATAATAATTATCATACTTTGTAAATTTACATAAAGAGATCTCAAGTACTTCTTTCTGTCCAACTTGAAAGAACTATGTCTAAAAACTATGTATTACAATGATTTAGTGTGCTAGCTTAGAAGTATGAAATTATGTCACACAGGTTATGCTATTTGTTTTTTCCAAAACTGTGGGACACTGCTTACTAGGTTATTTGTCTTAAGAATACAAACTGTACAGCATTTAATTTAATGACACAGTATTTAACATTCATTTAGTACAGTACTGTAGCAAATTTTCTCAACTCCTTTTGTTAGTTCCATTCCTAGGGCAGCAGTTATCTTGATTCTACAGCAAAAAACAATTTTCAGTAATTTTATTTCTTACTTAATTTTTTACACAAAAGCTTCAACTCATTAGTTAGCCTAGTTACAAGGAAAGCTGTTCTACAAAAATTGTCATTCACATGGCCTACTAACAATATAAGCATGTAATGGAATAAGAGCACAGAATGGTTGTGTGACACCTATGTACAGATTCACTGCACAAAATAATTAAACATAAAATAATCAAACCTGTCAAACATAAATAAACTGTTTCCAAAACTGGTAATAAGGTAATAATAAAATGATTCACGTACAATAAAACTTACTTTCCTTATAACTTTGTAATTACTAATCAATATGCCACAAAAATGCAATAAAAATTTCAACTATAACAATTTCAAAAATACACAAAAACCGTAAAGCTGCTGTATAATACATAAATCTTTGTGACCAAATATTTTTTTACCACATGAATTTTTTTAAGACATGTCATACTTTTGTGTCCAAATAAAATTAAGTTATAAAAAATGAAAAACATTTTAAATTCTGATATAATACTAATAATAAATTGACTAGTATACCATTTATAAAATAATTAAAAGAATCTTGATGATACACACTTTAATCTAGAAATGATTCAGACCCCCCAACACAAAAATTTAATTATGCCCGCTACAGTATTTTTTCTGTTCTTAATAAAAGAAAATTTTAAGTTAAAGAATTTTATACAATTTTTTTTTTTTATTTCTTGTCCATTCAAATTAAATGCTGCATCAGAAATTTGGGGTGACATATTCTTTGCAAAGACCTATATTAATTAAGGTCGCTGCTGCTGGCTTAATTGACTCACTCTCAATTAAGTTTGTGCCATTACTGCCTTCAACAAACAAATTCCTTGCCTAAGTCTAAGTCAAGTGTGGATGGAATAACACGAAGTCAAGTTGTTAGTTATCAACTTCACCTCTGCAACAATTGAATTGCACCAAATTTATTGCATCAACAATACAAACTAACAAGCCTTTATCAACAGTTATTAACAGTTTTGTCACAAAATCAACATTAGTCCATGAACAACTTTTTTTTAAACCCACTATTCAGTACAGACATGAGCTGCTGCTAGCAAAATGCGGTGGAGTAATGGTGATTGAGGGGGGTGGGGGGGAGAGAGATTTTACAGCTGTTGTAACAAAGTTAAAATTAATAGATTTTATTGATGAGTGGATGTTGACATTTCGGTTTAAATTAATGTTCTACATTTATTACTTTTCTACGCATAATTTCATTACTTCCACATCTTCAGAATGATGCCTTGCCAAATACAGAAACTCATACAACTGAGCTTGCTATAGCATAAATACATGTGCAAGTACCATGCTTTTAAATGCACAAATAAAACTACGCGACAAGCAATTTTCCAAAAAAAAAAAAAAAAATTCCAGCTTAATTTTTTGTTTCTAACATTTAGTTTGCCTAGTGACTGGAGTAGTGAAACGGTCCATAAAATCTGTGACAGCTGGTGGCTCTTAAAATTTCAAACACTCCAGCATGTTCACTGATTTCACAATCAAAACAAATTTACATATGCACATGTTTATTTTTCAGAGCTAATAAATTTTAAAGAAATTCTGTGGCAATGATGTTTAGTCATGATGACAAATTGTGTCGTCCAGTACACCTTTTAGTAAAAGTGTATTTTGAAGGAGTTTTATTACCGTTTCTTAAAATTATAACACCATCGCACCTAACATGAAAATGCCATGCAATCTTATGAAAACTTAAGAACACAATATTTTGAGATTAATGGAACAATAAACAGCTCGCAAAAAATAGATATCAATAACTTATAATGGAGTTGTACATTCGTGACGACCCTACATTGTACTGGGTATGTTCAATGTATGGCAGGCACCTTTGATAATGTTCATTTTAAGTGCTTGTTGTCTGATATAATTTTTATAGTTAGCTTACCGTCTGTTAGAATATAGCATTATTTTCCAAGTGTATTAATTATGAGTGTAACTAACAGCTCGTAGAACTATGAAGGTAGCAACCAGTCATTTCCGGCGCTTGTGTGGTCCAGACAGCGAGGAAGAGACTCACCTCTCCACTTGCTCCCGGCCATCTGCCCATATGGGAGGATTTTGTTTTACAAATTATAGCTAAGAAAATTTATCTGGAGTACCTAATTCTTTATGTAAGCATAGTTAGTATTTGAATGTATATGGAACATGTTTATTGTAAATTAAATTGAACCTCAATAAATACATATGGAGTATCGGCAGGCCCACGCAACATTCTCGGAGCACCGAATAACTAAGTAACATATGGAGGGGAACATCGCCCCGCCTTGGAGGGTGTGAGGCAATTCTCTCACGCCAAAGCAAGGGTCAGAGGTTTTTCGTTGGCAGCATAAAGAGGACTTATACGGTGAACTGAGGTCCAGGCCTCTCTGAGAAGCAAGAGAGTTTCTGCGATTATGGCTGGTGTTACGCGTTAAGCCAATTAAATATTTGTCGCTGCGATGCGGTGTACGGCAGCGCTGTACATCACTAACCAAGAAGCTAGTGTTGATCGCGGACCTCATTTAGCAATTTTACAGTCAAGAGTTTACATTCATGCATTACCCGGTCCTGTTTCATGGGTTTGTTAATACTAGGCAATACGGGACAATTAAACAACAATTAATTTATTTAATGTTTGAACAGAGGCATAACCCATGTAGACAATATACATTACAATAATTAATTGGTAATATCACTGATTCTGTAGTGTGAGCTGAGTGCCATGACCATGCACGTTATAGAGTCCACTCAGGTTTAAAACATCATGAATTTTCTCCGAGTTTTACATTTTACAGAAAAGTTTAGATTGCTTGTTAATTGCAAATGCTTGGGTTAACTGAAATCTAACCATTTTGTACATTCAACCATGTGGTGATGTGCCTACCTAAATTGTTTATATTGTTTCTCGAAACTTCTTTCTTAGAAAACTCACATTCTCAAGATTTTTACATATAATTCAATGCAGATGGTTTGTTTGTTTTCATAATTTATGTGAGATCTGTAAACATTTTAATAGTGTTAACTAGTAAATATTATTACCGTACCATCTGAATTATAAGTGAAGAAGCTTACACAGTCAACAGCTTCTCAATTTTGTGGTAAGAATAGTGTCACAGTTTTTACTGTACAGAGGTTTGTAATTAACAGAGAGCAGTTTGTATGTAGCAAGATCTAATGTGCAGGAATGGAATCAATCAATACTTTACAGCTATTTAACTGATTATTATTTTGGCAGTTATTTGAGTATCGCCACTGCAAAAATAATGACATGCATTAGCTCTTGATTACTGTATTTTGCATTTCTTGTAATTGGTTCTTCCTCTACATACTTGGACAGTGGTCATGTGTTTTATCCATGGTTCCCTTCTGCGAAAGCACTTTTTTTTTGTTAGTTGGCTGAACACAATTCAACTACGTAAGTGCTAAATGGCCAACACTGCCTGAGAGTTTTCCATGTGTGTTTAATAAATAATGATTCAATCCCACGAGCCATGAAA
>NQII01001972.1:372730-408669 GCA_002778355.1 Clitarchus hookeri | reverse complement strand
GAGTTTGTCTCTCACCTTCGTTCGACTGCTCTATTGGATTTAATATGTTTTCATCACCTAGGTAGCGCTAGTGTATTAATTTACCCACCAGACGAATTATCGATTTAGCCACAAGGTAGCAGCCATATTTGTTTGCACTGTCGGTGCCCTCCATATTGGATTCTATTTCCAACACCTAGGTGGCGCTATTTCTCGATTTCGTCATCAGGAAATCTGCCGAATTAGTTACCAGGTGGCAGCAGCCATATTTGTTTATGTTTTTAAAGTATAGGTGCCGCTGTCGGTACCCTCCATGTCAGATATTATTTTCAACAAATAGGTGGCATTACTTTCTTGATTTCACTGCCAGGCGAGCTGCCGGTACCCGCTCATTCTGACTATTTAGCCTCAAAGTGAGCTGTTGGCTCTCATATTTGTAGTCATAGGAAAATCTGTAATTTCTCATTTCTATTAAGAAAAAAAAAACATTTTTCCAACTAGCAGTATATCTACAAGCATAAATTATTAAATCGATATTTTTTTTTGTATTAAGATCTATAATTAAGACCGACGAATGTTTTTTTTCGTTAAATGCTAATTAAATTACCATTGAAATTAAGTATTTATTATGTTACCCCTCACCCCACTACTTTAGTACGACCAATTATTCACCCACGCCTAATCCCTTACCACTACCGCACTTGTTTTCAGTATTGTCCTCCAGAGCGTGCTAGCGTGGGGAAAGTATTTAATGGGAACAATGTCGACCCTCGGCACAGTTTATCGTCTGATGCCAGAGGTGACAGATCGCTCTCTCACCCCTCGTCTTTTAATATCCTGACTTGTAAGTTCAAATATTTAATTCCATCAGGTCGCCGGATATTATTAGGTGTGCACTTAATACACATATATAGTACCCGCTAAATTAAAAATCTGCTGAAATTTAAAATATTGGTTTGGGCCAGCTAGTCTCTGGAGGAATATGTAACCTCATAAAATACGGTATAAGTTTTTTTTTTAAATTTATATATTTACCATCGATCTAACTAGCAATGACGTTACCTCAGTACTCGTGCTGATACTGTAACACTTCGTTTGCATTCACCAAATGTGCTCGAAGACATGAAAAGTATCGATGTTCGAATACTGACGATAGTGTGGCATATAAGTGTGTAAAATGTGGCATGGTATTTGCTAGGCACGACAACTTGCAGAGGCATGCAAAAACCTGCGTAGCTGTAGGACTTTCACCTGTCAGAATCCGTCGTGTATAGTCTCCTTCACAGCAGGGTACGAGTGTACTTCCCACAAAACAAAGAGTTCCGAATGAGCATCCACCATCGTGCCAGCGACCATCTCGTCCATGAGTCGTGGCAGGTTCTGGGTTGGTTAATGTCAGTGGGTTCGTGGAGGCCCAAACTGCATTGCAGCACAATCTGAAGACCTGAACTTCCACAACGAGAGCGGATATTCGAAGGATATTTGCACATGTTTTACTCAAATAGAGGAAAACTTCGCTCTTGGCTCTCCACATAAACACACTACCAATAAAATTTAATGTATCGCTCAAACGCGACATTACAAAATTTACCCCATTCAAAGAAAGGAAGGTATTTGAATCAAAAGGCAAGAAATCGAAAATAATATGAAAACCTCATACTGGAAATATACGACACGAGAAAGAAGCATACAATTAGCATATTTCGGGGTAAATATTAAAGAAAATCAATCACCTAGTGCCTCTTCCCCATCAAACAAAATACTTGCTCCTCTAAGCAAAATATTGTTTAAAATTGATGTTGGAAAAAACACGTGTCGTGTACGGATGCGGCAGGCTTCTATAAAATAAACATGGCACGAAAAACAACACAAAAAGAGAGTTAAAACCATTTCGCTACCCTTCACGGTATGCGATATGCACAGTGAAGGATCCCATGCATTCCCCCTCACCAAGGCATAGACGCTCATCATTAAAAAACATTTCCTCCCAATTTTAAAATTCAGTATGTTAGGAAATTTAGGCAGCGGAAAAGAAATATCCACATGGATACGCCACGTGCAACGATATTTCTAGCTCTCAGGCTCCGGATATAAAACTCTTTTTACACGCAAATAATGCACATATAGTAAGTTTTGCGGACGGAAAAAATTATATACCGCGAGGAGACGCAAGCGTAGAGGTACACCCACCATAAGTACAACACCATTAAAAAACTGTTACCTTCGGCAAACAAAATTTCTGCATTTTCATACATTCGCATGCGCTCGCTCCATTAAGAGACGTATCTGATCCCCGGTAAAACACACCCGTCCTCCCCAGCAGTCACGCCACACTGCTACGTGACTTAAGCCGAATAAAAAGTGACACGCGAACTAGTTTATATATATATGCGGCCTCTAATCCAGCAGGAGTCAATAGTATTCACTCTTTATGAATTACGCTTACTAAAACATAGTTTTACTCCCGATATGCTAGTCCGCCATTCAGTTTTACACCACAATACGAATTCCAGCAAAGATACGTGCATACATCTCTCATTTACTACCCGTCGAACTCGTCGAGAAGTGCGAAAAAATTAAAACTTTTTGCAGGCAGTGCAAGATGGAGGCCATGAGATTTTGCAGTTATTTTAATCCTTTTAGAATGCTGTAAAATTAATTATATGTACACATTTTTTTGGAAATAAATGCTAGCTCTATCTCCACCTTTGTTTTTTTTTTGTATAAAAATCAAAATTGATAAATTTTTATTAATTCCGGTGATACCAAAGATACCTGGTGATTCTGTAAAAATAATAAATAAGAAAAAATGGTACATTCTCCACTTGCTCATACGTCAAACACACATACAAACACGCACACACAAAGAGTCCGAAGTATCCCAACTTGCAGGCGAGACTGATCGACGCATTAAAAAACTATTAACACAGAAGCATACTTAAAGAAGTGGCCATGAGTCCCATCACAGAAGTAAACGAGAGACACGTGCATTCGTAATCTGAGCTCGCGCACACGGCCAGCCTAGCTGCACGAGGTGTTGAATTGGACTTTGTCCTAGCGCACTGATTGCTACAACAGCAGTTTTATTTCTCACCCAAGCCAACTTTCATTCATAGGATAATAAACACAGATATCTGCACTCAGAAGTAAACACCAGGGGAGACCCATATTCGGGGGGACCCGGGTTCGATTCTCCACTCGTCCGGTCGAAAATTTCGTTTTTAAAAATCACTCCAGGTGAATGATGGCATGGTTTCTTGGCCGAGTCCTTACTTGTTCCTGTTTGCCGTAGCAACTCGCTCCGTCTGAAAATAATATAAAATTAAATTTTATTATTATTTTATATTGCACATCCCCTAGAAAATGTAAGTAATCACATGCTACTATTTTACGAGAATCGAATAGACAGCCACGAATAAAATATATTTACATGTGTTCATAATAAGAGGAAGAGGGTTGCACTATTTTCTCTCGCATCGAATTCGCGACATCGGGCTTTCAGAAACACGAGTCATCCTCGTTTCGAGAGAAAGAAAAAAAAAACCGTAACATGGCAACATGTAAGGCAGGCAAATATGGACGTACTAAATTATAAAAAATTAAACTAAATCGCAACACGTAATGCAGGCAAATAAACACGTATTAACTTTTAAAAAAATTGCTATATTGAGCGCAAAGATTTATTTGGTATCAGAAATTCATTGCATTTTTCCAGCCATACCGAGATACTATTTTGCATTTTACAGGTATTTAAAGCTACCATTTTGCACACGAATCTTTTTTGGCCAGTCTGATAATGCTCGCGAATATATACCGAATCGGGTCATTATTATTCACTTCTTAACTGAACGAACGAGCCCGTTAATCAGCTGATGCATGTTCTTAGAAATATTTTCACGCCCACATACACAGCAATCAATTAGTGTTAAACTTTTGGGAAAAAAAAAAAAAAAAAAAAGGTGAGGGGGTAAATTTAACAGAATATTCGATCAACTCACTTCCGCAAATTCTAATGTAAAACTTCTTTAATGAATAAAATATTTAACCCTTCCTCCGACTGAAAAAAACCAAAACGTTTTTGCACCGATTATATTAAGGTATTATTATCTATAATATAAGTATTAAATTAAATAAGAGAAAAAAGCAGCCAATTACTTAAATATGAACATAATGTGCCCATTAAAGAACTTAATATAATACACTTCATGGCCCCAAATTGCTACATAATTATATTTCCGAATCGACGCGATATTCCGAGGTGAAAACAAGTTTAGTATTTCAAGTTCTATGAATCTCGCGCCTTCAGAGGAAACGTGTATGTTTGCACACCAAGAACCTGACCATTGAAAAAAATTAAAGCCCAGTCCCCTAATATCATTTTTTTTTACAAATAAACATTACGCGACATAAAATCAGATCTGAATACCGATTCTACAATAGTCCCCATTTCGTTATTAACTTACAGAGATACATATGCAATAGGGCAATATTTCAGCTCAGCCATACGAGTGTATCATAGACATACGAACGATAAATATTTAAAAAGGCAGAAGCGAGTGCTAACTCGAATATTATCGATGCTCATTTTTTGCGACAAACTTCGTGTACCTCCATATTGCCCAGGAAGAGTTCTAATGCTTGCTAACCTACTTGCACTCTATCAGCCCCCCGTGATGCCACGAAGTTATAAAATCTCGCATTATCAAACACATTAGAANCTAACCTACTTGCACTCTATCAGCCCCCCGTGATGCCACGAAGTTATAAAATCTCGCATTATCAAACACATTAGAAATAAATTCGCGAAAAAAATATCGAACATACTCATGATTACGCACATATGGTTTTTTTACCCTATCAAAATGAAAAGAATTACCAGACTGCAGGAGAAATTACTTAAGTCAGAAGGCCGACAACAATTTGCGAAATTATGAATATTTGGGCATATCCGTCCAGGCTCCCCATCGAAAACAGCACCCTAGGCCCATTTTGCAATGATGACCTCTTTCACGATGTCACATGAGGGGGGGATACCAAGGACGATGGAAAAACATCACTTTGAATACTTACGAAAAAAATCTAATATGAACCCATACTGCCGGATNCGATACCAAGGACGATGGAAAAACATCACTTTGAATACTTACGAAAAAAATCTAATATGAACCCATACTGCCGGATATAACAGAGATCATGAATATATTATTGTAAATATGCATAAAATCTGTTTTTAACAATGGCGATTACGTTAAGGCACATCCACATGTTTGTTAATAAAGTCATGGGCTCCTTGCGCACTAGGATTTAAACGAGCCCATGATTACACAAGTAAAATTTCTCAATATCGCACCTCAGTCCTTCACCAGAGATTAAGTAATTCTTTATTCCATTAAAATGACGGCAGCAATAAATGCAAGCCCTATTCCTGATGCATAACTATTTGCAAACTGTTCTGTGAACACTTCGATAATCACCATCCTAGAGAAAAATATAAACAATTGTCAAACGAAAGGACAGGATGTCGTGTTGAGCATAGGTAAGAGAAAATCGCCTGGTGGCTAAATCGACAACTCNATTGTCAAACGAAAGGACAGGATGTCGTGTTGAGCATAGGTAAGAGAAAATCGCCTGGTGGCTAAATCGACAACTCGCATGGTAGGTAAATTAATACACTAGCACCACCTAGGTGATGAAAACATATCAAATGCAACATGGCAGTCGAACGAATGTGAGAGACAAACTCCAACAATATATAAACAAATGACAAACGAAAAACCCATCGCGATGGCTGCATATGACGGAATGTGCATTGCGAGGGGTTTGGAGGGGGTACGGTAATTTGACAATTAAATATATTGGAAGGGTGTGGTGCGAACGCGACTAATTGGTAGAACGAAGGTGAGTAATTGGAGGTGGGGGTAGGGCAATAGGGCAATTAAATATTTTGGAAGGGCGAGTGGTGGGAGTGGAGGCCTGCCAACTAAACAGCCAATAGCAATTGGCGAGGGTCAGTCGTCTATTTGTTGGTTGCGGGGGGTCCGGGGAGTGGGTGGAACCTTCGTAATTGTATGATTTTAAAATAATTAGTTTAAAATGAATGTTTTTATTATTTTAATAATAAACTTTACGTAATTTTTAATAAAAAATGTATAAACTAATTTTAATTTTTTTGGGGATTTTTTGTGTTTTCAAGTTTAAAGGTCACGGGGGTCAAGATCAAAGGTCACCGGGGTCAAGATCAAAGACCAATGTCTAGGTCACATGTATCCAAGATGGCCGACTGGAATGATAGAGCACTAACAACACCGACGCTCCGGTCCCAGGTCTCGATATGCCAAAGTCCCCATAATCCCTCTACTGTGTTGGTTAAATTGAAATTTCGTTCACATTTTATACACAAATTATAATATTTGATTCATAAATAACATGAATAAAAACTGTGAGAAAATGGGTGTATTGGTAATGATAGTAAGAAATAGTTCTAATTCAAAATATTATTGCAATATAATTTTCTAGAAGAGGCGGAGGAACATACTGGAAGTAGAACTTTAGCAGGGCTTCAGAAAAGTGTGATGTAACTGTGAATGGGCTATACAAGCTGATCGCGATTAATTAAGAACTTTAGAGATCAACCTTTGAAAAATATCACTGCTCCTACATGTCTGTACTTTAACGGACACACTGACTGGTAGTATTCTCTTAACGAAGTTGGTAACGCCGGAGGGAAAGTAGTTCCTTGTCTTAACTGTTAATTAGAGTTGTTAGGTAACCATTTGTGAATATTAAAATTATTACTATTTCCTTTTTGGTTTTTAGTGGACGCATGCGTAAGAATTAGTTAAATAAAGTGATCAGGCCGATGGTAATTTTACATATGGTGGAATAATACACCAGTGATACTTTCCCATGTTAAAGCTTGTATACATGTGGCAGCCTCTAATAGCATTAGGAGACTAGCCTCTTTGCAGTTCCTGGCGTGTTCCAGAAACACGCATTTTCATCTACTTCAAAAATTTTCAGTGTTGATTCAAGAGCAATACAAAATTTATCCAGATTTTGTATTTATCTTATTAAATTTTGGTTTTACTTACCTACACGTGCGTAAGACCTGATGCAAAAGTGACACTTTTACGTTATTATGAATTGCACAGTTGTGCTTAACCGACCTACGAATGAATTAGTCGCGTCTATTAAAGTTCAATTTTTTCTTATGGGGGAAGGATATCTAATGAGCTTTCAGAAATTCGCAGTTATCTGCGAGTATCCTCCATTTTCACTTTCATTTGCTGGTTATCTTGAATTTCTGTGGAATTTAAGCGAAGGAGCAATTTTCTCAGGTGCGAAGGCTTGCTTGAATCATGACCTATAATTGTGCTGGATAACAAAAAATTAAATTATTGTGTTTTCATTACAAATAATGATTAAATACGTTACACGTATTACTTCCAGAAATAAATCTAGTTGTCATATTCACAGTATAATAATTTTTGGATCACACAAATAACATTTTATATCCATTTGAATTTTAAATAAAGAAGACTAAAAGGTATTGTTTCAGTTTTAAAATGTGTAAAGTGAAAACACCTTTTATAAAAATTCAGGAATATGAACATATTAAGTATACGCAAAAACTGACTTAAAAGCTACTTCAGAAAAAGTGATATTTCCTTATTTTATTACATAATTTTCTTGAGCACAGAAGTTATATTTTTAAAATATATGATTACACTATTTCTTTGAGGAAGTTTTTCTTTGCGAAACCTTTAACTAATAATGTTTAAGAGTTCATTATTTATTCTGCGAAAATATAAAACTAATTTATTGTTCATTGCTTGTAATAAAATAATATAAATTTACGAAATATTGGATATAAATTAATTGAAATTTCTGTCTAAGATTTTGCAGAAACAAAAATAATTGATTTCTTCTGTCATTCGGTTATAGGCAAAGGCCCACATACAATTTTAATTTATACATACATAATTCGAACGATATCGAAAATCACTTAAGTGTCGCGGTAAATTTTATCGCAATTTGTGGAACGGCAAGAAATGCTCTTTATTACACTAAGAATAATTTGCCATATGATGGAACTCGAAAGAAATATTCAAACACTGAAATGTTGCCAAGTTATGAAATAAGTATATTATATATCGGTATTTTCGGTTCTAAATGTTTTTCACTACGGTTTGGTAGATCATTTTTAGGAAATCCATTAGTGTATTTTCCAAGCATGGTGTTATAGAGCTATAGGTGATCATGCTTAAGCTGTTTTCAAAACCTTGCTTAGGCAATTATTTTTAGTATATTTCGTATTAATCCTGAACGTGCAAAACTGTCCTACGTCAATCAAAGAATACTGTGGTATTGTATAGAAACTTAATAGATTGTGTGCAACAAGAATACATTAAAAACTTCGGAGAAACTTTCTTCGCGTCTTTTAAGACTTATTTCCTTCTTAACGATAATATTTCACAAACATGTTTACGTTGTATGGAATGGGCTGGTATATTTCTGTATGAAATGCCATCACAGCAACCAAATGAGTAGTGCACTACATCACATTCCATAAAACTGAATACGATAGCTGTGATGGCTTTCCGCGCTAGAACAACGCAGCCAGTGTACCACAAAACTGTATCATATTCTAATAAGGGGGACTATAGTAATTAAAGCAAGCATTTTGATCCTATGTTCATGCATGTGACATATTTCCATCCTCAAAGTTTCGTCTTTTATTTATTGTTCACCCTCTAAGCTACTATTATGCCAAATCTTAATACAATGAATAAAAAAAAACTTATTTCAGCGACAGTCATTTTTAATATTAAGTTTGTGATAAAACATTGACATAATAAATTTATTTCATAATTTGCTTCCACAGTTTCTGAAAGAAACGCAAGAGGATATATACAATGTTAGCTTCGCAGTAAAGTGTATACGTTCAACTCTTTGTCACCACAACCTGTTATATATGTGTGCACTGAAAGTTTGTTACGGATTTTAGGATATAAATTTTTTTTAACTAATGAATATTTAACAATGATAAATTATTTTCTTATAACATCAAATATACGCAGAAAAACTATACGAAAATAAATCTTCAAGTGACAGTGAGAACACATGATTTTCAAAGTATTAGTGCAATGGACAAATTTTAAGCCAGTATTTGTGATATACGAAGCAGATTTAAATTATTCTACCTCATCTTTAGTAAGTTGTAAGCATTCCAGTCAGAGTTGACGTTTGAAAGCAGCTCCGAGACAAATGTGAACTATCGTTGATGTGCAGTTGTAACGTTGCGTATTTTCGGGGGGTTATATTTACCCCTAGTCACAGATATTGCAATTATATATGATTACAGAGTATTTGCTTATGTTGCCGATTCATTAAATTTAATTTACAAATTCAGCTTTATTATAGGAGTTAAACAAAAGTAGCATAATATTTGGTTATTTTAATAGTTTATTGACATATAGATTATGTGTAAGTATATTTAATTTGTTTCTAGATGATATTCAGTATTCTAAATTTGTTTGTTATTTTTCATTTATTCCCTAGAGCGTAGGAAGTACTGAATGTTTATTAAACAAATGCACGAAAGAAAATATGCTGGTTGCCACTCGTCTCGCTATTGCCGGTTGGCAGAGAGATGTGGCGTTATAAGACGGTAGCCAATTGGAAGACAGATGACAACATAAGTAAGGCAGAAGTAAAATCGAACTTAATTTTCTCTATCAAATATCTTACTACCACCATTAAGTTGAGACGTGTGAGTGAGATCAATTTCGAAAAATGATATAATACGGAAGAATATAAATATTGTAATTGTAGTTGCTTAAATATGTTTTAATTTGAATTTATTTATAAAGAAGAAAAAATTATAATGATTTAATTGTTTGAAGAAGAAAAGAAAAAAAATGATTTGTTCAAATGTTGTTTGAAAAGATGAATGAGGAATAAAAAAATTACGTAATAAAACTAAGAAATACAACCTTCTGATTTCTACTAAAATGTTATAAAATGACTTCTACTGAAATGTTACACAGTTTCTCTGTGGAACGAATTGATTATTGTTTTCCACCATCACAAATGAGTAAATTCCGATGAGAATTTAACATTTGTCAGTAACATTTTTTTGCAACGCATGTATTTAGCAGAAAATGTGCAATATTCATCAGTACAGATATGCAGCGGCAGAATTAAAAAATTCCGTTAAATGAAATTAATTTTGCTTTCTGAAAAAAATTGTAACTGTTGGAAATTTTACACACCCGTTCAAACACACACATACAAACATCCGCCCACATACTGCACACGCTTTCCCTCTCATGTGTATGCGCATACAAACATACAGCTGTCGCTGATGCAAGGCTAGTTTGACGCCAAAAAATTACAAGCGGTGTTAACAGCGTTTTTAGAGTTCTGTTCAACATAATGTATACATTAGGCAAATTATGTTTGAAGAAAATGTGCAACATTTATAGCAAAGGTTAAAATAAACATATAAAAATAATTATATAAATAAATTACGTTTCCGCATTCGTGCGCACTCAGTGTAATAATATTTTGTATAAGAAATGTTTTTACTATACATCACCAACAAATCTATTTTCTCACTATTTTATTCATATTAATTGTAAATTAAATATTATAATTTATAGATAAAATGTAAATAAAAATTAAAATTAACACAAAATAATGTACTTTTATGCTACCACAAGTACAAAATGCATGTGATGTGATACATTGCAAATTTAGAAATAAAAAACGTGTCGTACATGGGATCATTTTTCAATGGTTTTGATTCAAAATGTGTGAACAAACAGCAAATTGACTATAATTAAATTACGCTGAAAATATATCACTATTATTCATTAAGATTCCACAACAGCTTTAAATACAAAGTATTTTTGTGCATTTATCAACAACTTATAAGGATAAGTGATAGAAGATATATTTTAATTTAAACCAGTTGCTTGGCATAAACTATCAGCGTAGGCACGTTATTTAATATTTATATATCGAATCAAAAGAAGATTGTTCATACAATACATTTCATAATTTTTTTTTTCGTATAGTTACAAACTATTTAATTAGGCCCCAAGCAAAGTGTTTGTGTTTGTTATCCGACAATAAATAAATTTTTTGTTACCGAGAATATTAGGAAAAACTCAAAATAGCAAACTTCGCACATATAGAATACATGTGAGTGAGATTTGGGTGGCTCTTAACAGCGAGACCTTAAGCCATTGGATAAGGGGAGTTAAAAAATATATTCTAATAAATTCAGATATATAGTTATAAATGGTACTAAATTCTTCATGATTGTAAACAGAACTAGCGAGACTGTAAAGTAATTCAATTTAGGATCTAACTAATGAGTTGGCACGTTTTGATCAATCAGTGTTGACCGGAATTTGTTTTTACTGAAAAAAAATGTCGTAAAAACGTGTTTACATGTCATTTAAGAAGTGGAGTTAATCGAATTTGTTTATTATAATTTTGGTTTACATTTTAATTTCATATAACAGCAAGTAGACAAAAATTATATAATATTTTTGATTGCATGTTAATTTTCGGAATTTATGTGGACGTTATTTTGAGATTTGTTATGATACTAACCAACCAATTCCAACATATATTTAGTACTTAGTTTAAATTTTATTGTAATTTTGCATAGGAAAATTTATTGCAATTAGCTTGACGAGATTCCTGTATTCAGAGGTGGATAACTGGATAAATAATTAGGAGATAAAATGGTTAGTTCGTAGGTTTTTTTTTACAAAATGTAAGTAAGTTAAGGAAATGCGATTCTAAAATTGTGGAGAGTGGAAGTTGAATGCAGTCGTCAATGACCACGATTAACATTCCACTGGCAGTGTAATACCACAGCCACGAGGAATCTCCTGTAGATTCACTCTTGAAACAGCAGCACTAATTCATAAAACTTCAATTAAACAAGTTCTTATTTTGTGAGAGAGAAGTTGTGCAGTCACTCCTCCAAAATATTACACATAATTGGCGAACCACTATGCGTAAATAACCAAAAACGAATCTTTTACGAAGCTCAGATCCAAATGTAAACAGTCCCGTTGCCTAAATCATCAATCATCCATATTTTGCGCGCAGAGCTCGAGTGCAGAGACTTTTCACGCGGTCGGAACTAGTCAACAAACACATTAACAATGTAAGGATTCGGGATGAGCGCCAGCTGGTAATGGGGTTAAAAATTCGTCTCTTGGATTCCTCCCTCTCTTTCTCCTTTGGCCATGATTACCTCTTCGTTTGGTCTCCTCGAACTCTCCTGCCCTCTTTCCTTTGCCAGAGGTTTCACTTTCGCAGGTAGCTGTGAACATGGGACATCATTAATTATCTACCCCGGCGAACGCATCATTTACGTGGGGGCTTCTCCAGTATCTACCATTAATATTACCTGTTATGGACGTGGTTGAGAAATGTGAGTTATAGCAGTTGGCTAGAGTATATTTTCTTTAAATGCGAAAGAAACTTGAGTGTTTTTGATGAGTAAACAATACTAGTGTCAAATTACGTTAGCATTTATGAATCCCAACCTATTTTACGTATTAATTAATAAAAATATTAATAATTTTTGTGGTGTGCCCACGCGAAATTTCGAAACCGCGACATTAGCACTAAAGTAACTAAATCTACATAAAAAGTTGTTTAAAAAAGACATGACTAGTTGTGGGAATCATATTTGAATAGTTGATTCGTCAGTTAAATGAAAATTAGACGTGCTTCAGCGAATGGATTTTCTACTTCCGGTAAAAACACGTGACAAGGAAGAGCTGTATACATAAACGTTGTAATTTTATAAATGTCAAAATAAATTTCTTGATGTCTAAACACGAGAACGATAGCGAAGTCGCAAGTCGCAGGAACTCAAAATTATAAAACTAAATGATATAAAAAGATGTCTATGTTGAAAGTTGGCAATTCTGTGTTGAAGTGGGGAAAGTTCGCGTTCAAGTTGTGATGTTAAGTCAAGTTCCAGGATTTAATTCAGTGGACACACAACACAAGACATAAATAAAGGAAACGGTTTGATGATCCTTCGACCTTTCCCCTCCAAAAAACGTAACATTATCCAAAGCACCACAAAGAGAAATATGGGCAACACGAGATGTTTATTCACGTTTATGTAGAAAAACCGTTGAAATTAGCAGTTAAGAATATTTATAAAACATTATTTGTGATAAACTGTGGTGGATCCTGATACTCCTTTGTCACTGGAGCTAACAGAAGCTAAGTGTGTTGAATATTCGCATTATAGAGTAAAAAGTTATTTATTTCTGTGTTTAATGCATGCTTCGCGTGGGAATGCTAATGCGATTTCCTAAACCAATGTTTCCATGGGGAACCTATTGATAATTTCTTAAATGTGAAATTAAATCTTATCACAGAATATTCATGGGCTTGGATAGTTTTGACTGGGTTTTTGCTGGTATAAGCTGTTCACGATTGTATGAGGACTTTCCAAATCAAACTTTGAAGAATGGCACTGCCAAACCTGCATATATTTTAACGGCTAGACAGACTTTCATGCTCCCAGTAAAGTTGGCAACGACGGACAGAAAGTATTTCCATGTCTTAACGTTAAATAAATGCATTAGGTAAACATTTGTGAGAACTGAAATTATTTCGTTTCCTTTCTGAATTTTTAGTGCAAATAAGTGTAGGAATTAGCATGTTTGCAAAATAATTACTTGTGTAATAATTTCACATTTTCACTTGACCGAAGCATGAACAAAGTGGTCGGACCCCATGGCAATGTTAGTTTTACACATGGTGGAAGTATACACAATGTGCATACAAGTATATCTTAAGCATGGCTTTCAAAAGTGCTCAGATTACCGTTAACATTCTTTAACGTCTGCTCCTCCGTACAGGACTACATGTTAGCAAGTTGCAGACATTACACTTACTTTCCAGCAAACATCATTCCAAAAGGGATTGTTTTGTCTCTTAGGTAACGCCCCAAGAAGAAAGGAAAAAAAAATATTTCAAAAGAAAGAA
Source organism: Clitarchus hookeri (assembly GCA_002778355.1). Lineage (NCBI taxonomy): Eukaryota > Metazoa > Arthropoda > Insecta > Phasmatodea > Phasmatidae > Clitarchus > Clitarchus hookeri. Next base: position 394,650 of record NQII01001972.1, on the reverse strand, counting down.
GAACATGACACGTTTTGTAATAGGAAATACCGGTAAGTTCTGTAAGTCTCTGGTTATATCTGGAATTTTGTGGCGCAGATGTTTCCTGACCATGACATGGAAAAGAGATGGAAGAGACTGCGATGGAAATTTCAAGTGTCCATCTTTCTCTGAAATGCAGATTCACTTCAATCGTACAATTTCCTTCACTACAACTGCGCGTGTAAACATCCAATTGTGGAAATCTAATAGAAGACTTTGTTGATAACTTATAAGATACCAACAGTCTTACAATCTCCTTTACATTGACAAGAAAGTTATTTAAATTGTTAAGAAACTAGGTCGTGTCTGTTTGGAAGAATTTTCAGTGCGCGGCATATTTTTTTGTAGTGACATAGAAATTGGAAAACTGAATTATTCCTGGCATTGGCTACAGTAACCCGCACGACATAAACAAGTTACTGGGTTTTGGGGTAAAGCTGAGGTCCTTGGGTTGCAGAAATGGAAGCATTAGGCATAGGGCGTTAACGTAACTTTCGACGTATCAGTAATGTTGGCGTGTACTGTATACTATAGGCCATTCAAGGCTATTTCACACTTTTCTGAAGCCCTCTAAAGTTCTAATTCCACGATATTAGTCAGCCTCATGCAAACAAAGCTTAATAGAGTCTAGAAACATACACGAAAGGGACAGCACACCACATCCGTGCGCACTTAGTGTAATAAAATGTTACATAAAACTACACTAACGTTTGTGAAAAATACAACACCAAGAAAGATACATGTGATTGAAATGAACTTTCTACCACAGATTAGGTACATGACAATACACAATTGATTAGGATTACAGAACTGTACATGATCTCTGTCCTTGAGAATTCAGTATGGCGTGAAGTCCCCACGTGCTGCAATCAGAGCCCCTAAACGTGGCATGGAATCAAAGAGGACCTGGATATACTCCTGGGGAATCTCCCTCCACGCGGTTTGTATGCGAGTCCACAAAGCATCAACAGTGGTTGCTGGAGGTCCATGACTTACAACTCGCCAACGAACCATATCCCAGAAATTTTCTATGGACGACATGTCAGGCGAACGTGCAGGCCAGGGAAGCAGTGGTACCCGTCGTTCATTGAGGAAGGATGGCCCATTCCTCGCCACATGTGGCCGGGTATTGTCCTGCTGAAATATGGCGTGTGGAGTTGCCTGAAGGAGAGGCAGTACCCCGGGCTCTAAAACTCCCTGATGTAATGGTTGCTGTTCAGATTGCCCTCAATACGTAGGAGTCGAGATCGCATGTTTTATCCAATGGCGCCCCAAACCATCACACTTGGTGTTTGTCCGCCATACTGCTTCACAATGCAGGCTGCCAGATTGCGGTCACCACGGTAGCGTCTAACACGTATGACGCCATCACTGTAGGACAGGTTGAAGCGGGACTCGTCCGAAAACACTACATTTTGCTACTCAGCTCGCCAGCGACGGCGAGTACGTGCACATTGCAGTCTGGGGAGTTTGTGGTTTCTGGACAATGGAAGCCGACGTAACACTGACCTTCCCGGTCACACACGAGAGGGCGCTGCTGGGTCTACTAATGCGCCATCTCCCTGCAATCGCAATGACTTATTACTGGTACACTGTTCTACACATCCTCCGAGTTTGGATTCATTAGGGCTATTCTTTCTGGGTGTTGCAATTTTCACAAAAAGTAGTGTTTTTCTTGCTTTTATTCAATTTAATTATAAATTAAATATTGTAATTTATATATAAAATAAAAGTTCAATTAAAAAAATAAGGTAATTTTATGTTAATACAATAATTAAACACTTGATATACATGACCTTGTCTAGAAAACAACCAAGCTCCTCATTCCTGGAGTGATTTTTCGAAGGTTTGATTCAAAATTTGTGAAGAAAACGCTAATAGACTATATTTACTTATAGAAATATCATCTCATGATGTATGATAATAGTAGGTATGACGAATATTGAGCGAGTTTAACATAGTGTCTGGGGGTGGGGGAAACACTTGACCAATGATATTCACACCTTTCTGGCAAACTTGACTGCAAAATTATTGAGGCCGTTTTCAGACAATAACTTACACTTTTGCACGGGGAAAAATTGTGAGCACTTGGAAACCATGTCTCAGCTTCAACCTTCGAGTATGTTAAGTGGAGAAGGATGATATTAACTTTTAATTCCCTGGAAGTGCCATTTTTACTAGCCTTTACCGTGAAGAACGGACGCTACCCTCCATAATAAATAAACTGCATAAGCAAGGTTTAATTTTCACCCAACAGTGATCACATTACGAAAGATGATCGAATTTGTGTGCGGAAGAAACTGAAATCTGTCCTTAAACAACAACGAGTAAATGTTTAAGGCGAAAGTTTGGTTGCGAATATCTTTCATGTAATCTGGTACTTAGCAAAATAATTTAAAGTCGCCATTTTATTACTGGGTTGAAGACGGGGCTGTTATAATACTTTGCTTCGAAGAACAATACAAAAGCGTCTATCCATATGTCATTCCTTAAAATTGTTTTTACGGATGTAAATGGGGATTACCTTTCGTTTTTGTGGTGAGTGTGTTGGAAGAGGGAATCAAAATATTTCAACACAAAAAATAACAGCGAATTGTAAAAGAACTGATATTTTCATTGTTCCAATGAAATGAGTCAACCCAGAGGCAGGGATATTGTAGACTACGCTCATTCTGTGACGTCATTGCCAAATGTTTCATAGAGTGTAAGAAGAGAGAACAAGTGTTGAAGAGTACAATTGATATAAAAATAGAGAGATTCTGAAATAATTCTATTATTGTGTTTTCAATTTTTTTTTCCTCTTCCGTTGAAGGTTGGATTGAACGTAATGCTTAATCATTCGCGATTATATGCGATGACTGGCCGAGGCTTGATACTTAGTTGAGTGTCAGGAACAGAGCCTTGGAAATAAGACATTGGAAAAAAGATCGTATATAGATGTGTATGTCTAAAAGTATAGTCAGCATACTTGTCTTTTGTGTTATGATTGCCTATACATTTTATCGAATCGTGACAACTTGTAAAAAAATATTTGTATATGTGAAAAAAATGTATTTGTGATTCTACTGAAATCTTCGAAATGAAACGATTTATTTAGGACCCGGATTTTTCCAAAATCTAAGAAACTATATACTTTAATTTCTGTATCTTTATTTTTCATTATCATTTGCAAGATGCCCTAAAAATAAAATAAATAGAAATTAGTGTGTGGACAGAATCTTTAAAAAGAAAATTTGTCAAATAAGCACAAAAAGAAAAGTTTTGAAACGCAAAAGAAAGTTATTGTCTTACAAAAATCATATTATGATAAACAAAATAACCGAAAGTATGCCAGTATTTGAAGTTATATATATAATTTGATTCTGTATTTTCACTATTTGGTAGTCAGAAAGACAAGATGGACGTGTAAGTCATTGTTAAGAGTATGTTTGTAACTACTTCGTAGTAATAGAGAGAAAATAATTTAGTTTTGTGTTGTCAGAAATGTATCACATTATTAATATACACGAAAAGCCATCTCCATGAAGGTGGGACGATATTTCATCAGGGCATTTCGCTCCAGACTATTGCTAGAGAAAAAGGCACTATATAGCTTGAAGTTTCCAGCATTGCCTTGACAGAAAGTGTTTTCTGTGAGAAAGAGCGAAAGAAGTCTTGGATTGCCATTTTATCATGTGCCGTNCCATTGCCTTGACAGAAAGTGTTTTCTGTGAGAAAGAGCGAAAGAAGTCTTGGATTGCCATTTTATCATGTGCCGTATTTCGTGTCATTCATCCCGAGAAGATTGCTTCACTTTCCGCCGAAACTTGTATGAGTTCTCTCAGGTGCTCCGTTGCAAAGATACGAAGACCTTCCATGCGTACTGTGATAATGGANCCGAAACTTGTATGAGTTCTCTCAGGTGCTCCGTTGCAAAGATACGAAGACCTTCCATGCGTACTGTGATAATGGACCCAGGTATAGAGAGCAAATAAATATACGTCTGTTGTACGAACTGACTGGAAGTTCATTCCTCCCAGCGAACCTTGGTTTTGGTGGTTGGTCGGAGAAGTAAAAGTGATCAGAATACATCTGTAGATGATTTGGAAAAATTCATCTGTCACATTAAAGATTTTTTCCCATAGTATTCTGTATTTTTGAGGTTACTTTCTACGACGAGCTTCTGATTTAGTCATGTACTGTTAGCTCTTTCTTTCTTCTGCATATTCTTCCGTCTCTAGTGCTCGACAGCGGTCCTCTATGAAATACTGAAATTATTGCTGAAATTAAAGCAAAATACAAACAAAGAGTTTCAACGCACACTCTTAATAAACGACGTATACAACAAGTGACAAGACCATAGATTTTATTTGTATTTTCTTTGTGAGCTCTAGGTACATTCAATGTTATCACGGTCCTTGGATCATTGTTTCTTGAGCTAACGATAGGTGACCGCTTGTTAAAACGAGGAATCGATGGACTCATTTAGCCTTTTCGTAGTCTCCACATGTCGGAGAATGGTAAACAAAAGGAAGTTATTTGAGGTTTGTCTTCTAGGCTAATTCATACCCTGGTGTCTAAGGTATTACTGACTCCTCAGTCATCTATATACTCCTACCACTACTTAACGGGCAGTATGGCTCTTATTGCAACTTCGTTGCAATCTGAAGCGCCTGAGTTCTGTGCCTATAACAATCACATACTCCTCTATATTTAAGAACTAGAAGTTGCAGAATACCAAGGATATCAAGGCATCTGCCGTTTCGAAGGTGCAAAAAATGATTATTTCACATCTTCATTATGATTACGTTATTGTTATGATTATGCTTTGGACACATTTGAAAATTATGAGTTCTAGTAGGCTAGTCATATTATACCTTTGAAAAAAAACGAGATTGAAAACGAAGCATACGTTAAAACATTAATCTTTTTAACAAAAGTCATATTAATTTAACGTAAGGTTGGTGCGAAACGCTTATTATCATTGTTAGTGAAAAGAACCAAATTATTGCCATCTGAAAAGCCAGCGATATTTTCTTTGCGCATTAGTAACCGATTCAAGAGTTTCAACTCAAGTGGCGCTGAGTGATATTTGGCGCACAAAATTAAGCCGTGAAAAAACTAATCAGGAATAGTACTGAAGTTTAACTTCTGAAAATGTAGATGTCTACTCCATCGTGTTTTTCAGGCGGGGAACACATGGATAGACGTAGCTACTTGCCTGTTAGATGGCCGTCAGCAGAGTTCCAAGAACATCTGTCAAATACAGTTTCAGAAATGTTGGTTTATTTTACTGCTTTTAATTTTTTGGAATAATCCAAGGGGAAACCGCTACTAACTGGATAACTCTCGCTAAGAGCCGGGGTCAAAATCCTCCCCGGAAATTATCATCAAATTTGTAAATAAATTGCAACGTTACAAAGTAAAGAAATTTGAAACTAAACCTAAATAGTATCACAATTTTTTTTTCCATGAGGTAAATAGCATTCCCACAATGCACTTCAGATGGGTTTTTAGTAATAAGCGTCTGTTCAACGATTCTAGCCAGATTTTGACGAAGCAAGGTAATTTAAAACGCAGTTTGTAATTTTTTAAGGGCTTATTAACGTTCCTCGGTGTTATGCCAGAAGGCGTATCAGGACCACTGCGAAATCTAGGAAAGGTGGATGTTTTATTACTAATATGTATCTTGTGGTCAAGACACTAGACTGCTGATCCAAGGGGTTCTCGAACGATCCCACACGCCTCCGGAATTATTTGAGTTCCACAAACAACAACTACCAACTAAAAATAATTACCAGCGCTCCTGGTGGCCACCGTTTGAACTACACTCCCCGATGCTAGAGTGCCTCTGCAGGCGACGAGTGAACCAACACACACAAACTGGCCGCATCGATACCAGCGCTCCTAGCCGCGCACCGTAGAACTTCACACACTCTGGTGGTAGGCGCGGAAATCAAAGATTGCCGCCTACAGCAGACGACTTGCAGCGGGCGCGGGAATTAAATATGGCAACCTACAGCAGATGATGGAGGACGCGAAAAAGCAAGAGAGGGAAAATAAAGGAGACTGGAAGGAATACGAGAAAACCCGAAGCGATAGAACGGATGAGAGAGAGAGAACGGGCGTGGGGAGAGAGCGACGGGAAGGAATGCCAGAGCATAAGAAAAAGAATCGGAATGCAAGAGCATGAAGAGGCTGGAAGGAATGATAGAGCAAGAGGGATAAAAGGGAAATTCCAAGGGAAAAAAGGGAAATCCAAAATGGCCGCTTCTGCGAGGCATGACAGTGAAAGAGTTTTCGGCGTGACGTCATCCAAGATGGCAGCTGTGTATCCCCGATCCCCCGCCTCACGCTCCTTCGCCAGTTTGCATAATTCCGTTCTCCTCGCATAATAACAACAGCATTGGAAAAAATAATTACATAGGATAATTTGAAGCTAATTTAAACTAATTTACTTAATCTACGAATCTGACATAATCATTTTCAAATTACCTAACTCTTTCGAAAGTCGGTTTTTAATGTATTTTAATGCAACTTACAAACTTGCATGGAATATAAGGAGGACTTGAGTTTCTTTCGGTGGGATTTTAATTCTGGCGACCAGTCATTCCGCAATTTGCTCGGTAAGTACGTGAATTACTTTTTATAAAAAGAACTGCTGTGGATGGGGACACTATGATTGGCTTTGAGAACGAGTGAAAAGTACGTGATCAGGTGTTGACTCTATTAACTCTTCTTAAAGATGTACATAGGTTGCTTGCTTTTATCGACCTGTCTGGCAAGTTGGAGCAGCTTTCTGTTGCAAGTATTCCGCTATGTGTTCACTTCTATTCAATTTGTAGTCATAACGTAGACATCAACCTCAAAATCTCCCGTGTTATATTTAGTAAGCATTTAGTTATAAATAAAAGGAAATGAAATGTTTGTTAGTGGCTATAAGGCCAGGAGAAGCGAACAAGCCCCATATATCGAGGATTTAGAAAACCATAGGAATTAAAATTTCTACGTTAAAATTACACAGGATTTGTACCGAACGGTAGCTACTTATAAATTCATACAGTATGGTAAAAAAACGAAATAATTTTTATNGGGGAAGCAGCAGGGCTGGCAACTTTCCGCTCGGCTTAGCGCGCGGAAGCGAAATTTCAGCTCGGCATTGTGCAGGGTCTGGAAGGGGTGGCTCGTAGGGGTAAGTTAGTTGTTGGTCTGAGAAGGGCGAAGGGAAAGGGAAGGGGGTGGGCGCATGAAAGAGAGATAGGGTGTAGGGCGGAACTTAACGCGCGAACAGGCTGGAAATATGGCGGAATTAAAAAGTGTTTCCAACTATGAATAAAAACTTGGGACAAAAGATATATTACGGGGATAGGGAGAGCAATTTTTTTCTGCCTTCATCTTCCACGGCCCCTTTTCCCCATTTCGCAGGAAATTGCTGGGGTATTTTCATCGTGTAGCAGATTACAGCCATGAGCCTGATTCCACGCAGCGGCAGTACGGAGACTAAAATTTTGCTAATAAAGAAATTGCGCGTCAATAAGAATATATACGCTCGGAAGTTAAAAATTATTTTCAAAATTCCGTCTTATCTTTACGTCTATTATGAAACTCGTTTAACATCGGGTCCATAACTGGGAAACANATTATTTTCAAAATTCCGTCTTATCTTTACGTCTATTATGAAACTCGTTTAACATCGGGTCCATAACTGGGAAACAAAAGGCTTCACTCGTATTGATATAACAAAGGGACTTGAATACTCTTGATTATTAACAGAAGTACGTCAAACACAATGTAAGACCAAAGGAGCTGCGGTAGTATAGTGGCTAGACTACTCACCTCCCACCTAGACGAACCGGGTTCGATTCCTTGGGCAGCACAGATCATCCTGCACTTAACCATTGAATATATATACACACACTAGCGAACCGGCCCGGCTTCGCCCGGGTACAATTGAGTTTTACAGTGATACATTAGTAAATAAATTGGGTAAAGACAATTCATTTATGTGAAAACAGAATTATAAAGTTGGCCTAGGTTTTTAACTGAATACGGCAACCCAAAAGGAAGGAAATAAATTTGTACCCGATAGCCAAGAAGTGGGGTATTGTTTTTGGAGTGTATCTGTGCAACTATCGCGTAGTTACCTCATTTCCGCTTTCGATGTATGCAAATCAAAACGTGACTTTCATCAAGTTGTAGCTTTAAAAATAAGTGTACCTAGGTGCGTACTACTTTTTGCGCTTAGCTAAGGGATTTTAATCTATCACCAAAGTTAAGCAACGTTCCCAGAGGCACACTTTTGGATGGGTGACCGTTTAGTGGCATAACATCTGAGCGCTTCCGGGCTTCGTAGGGCGCGTTAAATATTCGGTCTCGGTTGTTGTCGGTTGGTAGCCGTCGTTAAGCCATTTCAGTGGTCCTAGGGTGGCCTGATAAACTCTTGACACCAGAGGAAAACCAATATTTCGGTCACGTTCCCAGCCGTTGCAGGATTAAGTTTTTTTGTTATTCCACAGGAACCGTGCAATTTTCCGGGATAAAAAGTATCCTATGTCCTATTCCAGGACCTAAAGTACCTGCATACCAAATTTCATCAAAATCCGTTAAGCCGTTATGGAGCTGAGTGGTAACAAACATACGTGCATACATACACACACAAACATACATACACACACAAACTTTCGCATTTATAATATTAGTAGGATATATATGCGCTGTTCACATTTAACTGAATACTTCTGATAGCCCTGCTAAGGATATACATTTCTTTCTCATTTAATGTCCTTCTGCAAAATGTAAAATTAACATTTCCTCGGTCTTGATCACTTTACTAATGCAACATCCATGTATAACCATAAAATATTTAAGAATGTCAATGTGTTCCTAATATGCAAATTCAGGCTCTAATGTGTATAAAACAAGAAATACTAACCTTGGTATATAGAATTGTTTCGTGTGTAAGTCTCTATATATTGTATTAACTGTATAGGCATGATCTGTGTTGTTTGTAGTATTTTCGAGCGTGTTTTCTATTCGCAAGTCCCGGTATACTCTTTGAATAATTCTGCACTTAATTGCATTATTAAACTTGTACAAATGTTAACGTCACTGCGTGAACAAAAATTATTATGGTATCTATACACTGTTAGAAAAATTGTCCGTAAAGTTATGGAAAATACAGGTAAAAAAATTATCCAGACATCTGCTTTAAATTACTTTCTCTTCGTTTTTTTCAATAACGTTCTCTCCGTAAATTTCACATAAATCTGCGTGAATTCACGGAACGTGTCCATAAACTTGCAATTTCGTATTTTAATCTGCTCTCTATTTTAAGAGGCAACAAAAAAGGTTTTACTTTCGTTATGTAGGTAATTCGCTGTGCATAAAAACGACTAAAAAAAGATTTAAAAATTTGTCCAGTCACGGAATTTTAACTCTGAAAACAATTTTGCCAGCCTATCGCATTATCTACTCACCCACCACGCTTTTACAAGAAGTGATGTGGTAAATACGGAATTTATATGAAATGATGCATGCACCTATCAGTTTTAGTCATGTTAGAGAATGTGCGATTTTGATTTATTTTTATTCCAGATTTACAAACAGGCGTAAGAAAAATAGTTTTATTTTCGTAATGTATTTATTTTACTGTGTATAACATAGAAATAAAAAAACAATTAATATCTAGTATTGTAGTGGGATTAGAACACGAATAGAAAAATGAACAATCAGTAACTCGAAAGACTCACCTACCACACATTTACACGAAGTATTTTGTAAATATGGATTTTACATGAAAGTGACGAACGCGCCTGTCTTAGTTTCAAGTCGTGTTAGAGCGCTTGCTATATTTGCAGTTTATAAAACGAGGTTACCAATATATTGTTTTATTTTCGTTATGTGCGTGTTTCACTGTGTATACAGAAGGTTTAGCGGAACTTGAATAATAATCAAGGAATTGGCACTCCATGAGCGATTCGCACTCACCTACTACCATTTTACACGAAGTAGTAAGATGGGATTGTATACGCTTCAGGTATCATCTGCGTTGTTTGTGTCTCAAAATCGAAGCCATAAGAATACGAAGAGCTTCCATATTTTATATTTACGGAGCTCATTTCCGTTATTCGTCATTACGAAGTGCCTTACCGTAAATTAAAAACTCTACATCTCTGTAAAAGTTTCCTTAAATCTACATAAATTTCTGACAGTGTAGGTTGTTGACGTTTATTTGAACACTTTTTACATCAACCTTTGAAAAATGTCACTGACCCTTTCAGCGTGTACTGTAACGAGCATGCTGACTGCCACGCGCCCAGTCAAGTCAGTAACGACGAAGGTAAAGGAGTTCCATGTCTTCATATTAAATAAGTAGTGCTTGGTTAACATTTTTGAATATTAAAATGATTTATTTTGCTTTCTGGTTTCTTAATGCATATACTGAAAGTGCATACATAAATTAGCAAATTTGTAAAATATTTACTTTTCTAATAATTTCACAGTTTTACTTGACCAGAGTAGGAATAAAGTGATCAGACCAATGGCAATGTTATTTTTATATTCGGCGAAATAATACACAATGTGTGTAAAAGTAGATCTTGTGCAGGAATGCTCCTTTTACCGTGAACGGCCTACAGCAGCGATAACTTCTTATTTAGTTTAACAGTTTGAATGGACTCTGTTTTTCATCGCAGTTTCTTTACGTTCGCACGCGCAGTGCAGCCACGCTAGCTTAGAAAAAAAATAGTTTCGTCAACCAACGAATACGAAACTTTAAAAATAAATACTAAGTGAAATATTTTATTTAGTATACAGTTAATCCATTTTCCAATTAAATTAAATTCTGGGGTGCGGCCGTCAGTTTTTCTTAAATGCGACAGCCAACATTACGAATACACTTATCTCTTTCTTCCATTGAACCTGTTGGTATGACAGTGCTAGTATATACGCAATATCTTAGTTTACTACATAATCCCGTGGTTATAATTCCATCGTAGATAAAGTGCTTTATAAATTTAAGTACAGTATTAACGGTTGTGTTTACGGGACTGGATGCCAGGTTCATACCTACAAGCAAACAAAACCATTTATGAAGCGAGCTGTACTTAAGTCGACACAATACGTGTTTTGTTATCACAGCTAATGAGCTATAGGCTTTATGTTCAGCTACAGTAATACGAACCAATTATGACCTAGGACAGTAAGACGGTTCGCGAATCATTTCCCCACAGGTAAGATAATTGGTCATTGAGTTACGCAGTGTACAGTACAGACCAAAAATTATCGACACGTGCGTGATATGTATGCACTACTGTGTACACTGAGTCTGAATGGGTTAATTCGATAATTATTATAATATCTTTAATAATTGTAATAATATCGGTAAGATCAAAATACAACCAGTATGTATAAACCATCAGTCGGTTTGAAGGTTGTTGAGAACGGAGCCTGGTGTACGCTCACAAATATCTGTAACGAACTGCTACATGGAATACACAGCTTGTGTATTCTGGATAGTAGAGCTTAGAAAAAAAAAGGATTATCTATTGTCTGACTCTATTTACTCTTTATGGTAATTTGTGGAATGCGTGTAAATTACGATATCACTTCTTGTGTTAAAATGTAAAATTGTCTGTATTACTATTCTTTGTAGCATCAATATTTTAGGTTTGTGTGCTAAGTAAGGCGTACAGCATAATTTTTTCTTTTATAATTTGTTACTTGTAGCCACAGTGGCAAAACGTTATTAATCTCTCGGTTTTTAATTTTGAACATATAATTTAAAGTCGTAATTATCAGAAGTTAAACATATTAACTAAGGTTAACAAAAAATCGGATTTCAAACAACTAGCGACATGACATACCCGTGACTTCAAGAAACACTTGTGGTGAAACCAAAATTTTGGGTTATTTTTCTTTTAAATTTGTAGAAAAAACTATTTGAATTTATTTGATTCATATTTACGCTATAAAAGTATGATGAATGCAATTTTTTAAATTATTTGGTAACTCCATTAATTTTTTATTTATACCATGCCACGAAATTGCTTAATGTCTTTAAAATCTAGAAAAAATGGATTTTGAATGATTTTGAAATCCTAGGCTTTGCCGAAAATTAGACTTGACACTGCACTTAGCGTTCGGTCTCGTACACCATGCTGAAATTTTCATTTAGGTATCATAATTTTATTTTCAGTGAAATAACTAAATACAGTTCTTCTTATTACAGCACCTTTACATTTTACAATTGCCTTCGCATGTGGTCGCCATATTTTATCCACGCGTTATTTAGTAATTGTGAAACGGCAAGTATCTATAGATAATTTCAAAATGATGCTGCAGTAATGACGTCATAATTACTTGACAGAATTGCGGAATTTATGTTTGTCCTACATCATAACGTGTATTGACAGANCAGTGGGCAGAAAGACAAATAATTGGGTTTGCGAGAGCAACTTACAAGAGTTTCTCTTCCCCTTCGTATATTTGGGGTCGAAAATATTCCGATTATTTTGCAAACTTCCACACTAATATCTTAAAATACATAGTAACAGAACAAATATGGCCACCAAAATTACAATATAGATATTATTAAAAACCATATAAAAGTTATTTACAAGAAAAACCCTCAATAATATAAATAATTAATCCATATTAGGAAATCTAAGCTTTGAGACTAAATAAATAAAATTGTATAAAAAAACCCGCAGGGAAAATTACGTATCTTTTGCTATAGCATATTAAGGCAGCCCCCCCCCCTCCTGTGGAACAGAGTTGCATGCATAAAAGGTCCCTCTCTATTTCTCTGCCAAAATGCAAGATACCAACCCTTATATTTCTTCAATGTTCTCTCTGACATTTTTCAACGTTCATGAGGTGTAGAAATCGCCCCTCGGTGACGATTTGATATCGTCACAATTAATTCTGCCAAATTTGGGCAAAATGAATATTGTGACTTAAATACGAATTCGTAGTTCAGTCACGTCTGTAATGCTGTGTAATGTAAATAGCTATAGAGTGCCTCACTCTTGGATTGCAATGTGCGGTGTAGTGGACATTCACTCTCTCTTTCCAATACATGATGCCCGCAGTTAACGTTGTCCTTGTTCCTCCGTGCACTGTTGCCTCATAAGCAGGGGCAGTGATATTTCGCGAAAAGATTTCGAGACAAGATACAGTCCAAAGGACTGTAGGGTCGTCCAGCTTCTTTGATTGGCTAAAAAATGTTCTGGCCCGTGTTAACCGTTTGCGCACGAATCACGAAGGTTCTGTGTCTGAGTTACTTAGTCCTGAGTGGCTTGGTCAAAGACGGACACGGTACCAGCAACCAATGGAGGTATAACAACAGCTGAGGTGTGTATATAGTATTGAAGTCTACTGTGTGCTCCGATTTTTACGCGAAAAGTCACTGGCCCTACTCATAAGTTATCTTTATGCAGCATAAAAAATATGCCATTTTCGTTGCGTGCGCGCCGTGCAATCACAATGTCAGGGTTTCTCACAGGCTTCCGTTTCAAAGGGGCCGCTCTTAATCAAGCCGTTTCCTTCGCCAGTTATTGGTCACTCAGCCTGCCAGTTACGTCGCAAAGCTGGAGTAATCTGGCAACAGCGCGCGCCATTCTCAACTGTACTGCAATCTAAGAGCGGAACGCTCTATAGTCGGGTATAAGACTACTTCCTGAATTTTCTTTTTTAAAAATATGAACAAGCTATACAAACCAGGAATTCAACATATGGGGCAGGGTGGGAAAAAAAAGGGGGCGGGGGTAGTTCCTCTTAATTAAAATTTCGTGGTGGCCGTCGCCGCCTCATAATTTGTGGACTGTGCCGCAGCGCACGTCCCACGCCCCTGCGGGGGTAGGTGAGGGACACGCGGAGGTTGTAGAAGGGAGGTGTTTTTTAGACAGTGCCCAGCGGGGCACCTCGGTGTGGAAGTTTTCCTGCTGGTTTAACATTTCACGAGGATGTCACTGGGGAGAAGAGGTACCAACCCCTGTATCCACCCCCTCACCCGAGGCACCCTCCATCCGTCCGATCACCCCTCCCCGCCGGCAAACCCTTGAACCACCCCTTGTTTTATAATTCTCGTGCGCCGAGCGTGAAATGGAGAATCTCGCCCCTGTGTCGACGTGAAGTGACTCCCAACATCCCCCTCCCGGTCGTTGTCGTTCTTCTGTTTTAATTCTTCCCTGCTGTTCCCTTCTGGAAGAGGGGCTGGATATTAAATCCAAGTTTTAAAATAGCTGACGCCGCGTTCATCTTGTGTTTTCTCTCTCTTGTCACTCTTTCCTCTGCGTCTTGAACACAGTCTACTCCGTTCCCTAGCTGAACGCGGCTCGCATTTACGTGAAGAAATGCTGACCGTCTTTCTTCTTAATGTGTTTGCCTTGGAAATAGCCTGTAGCGTGTTCACAGTATCTTCACACTTTTTGAACCAAACCTTTGAAAAATTATCTCATGTATGGCGTGTTTGGTTGCTTCAAGCGTTTTATACTTCTGTCAACGTAAAANCCAAACCTTTGAAAAATTATCTCATGTATGGCGTGTTTGGTTGCTTCAAGCGTTTTATACTTCTGTCAACGTAAAATCATCTTATTTTTGGAATTTCGTGAAAAGATTTTTGCACATACTGTGTGTTTGTGAGAAGACATTCTCTTACTTGTCTGGCCAATCAGAAATACGTTACTCCGATACTGCACGTCCGTGATTCGCGGGCAGACACATAAGACCCGCAACACATAGATCGTCCAATCACGAAAGTGGATCAGAGCTAAAATGTTATGAAACACAACAAGTCGTGAAATCTTTTCGCGAAAATCGGGTGTCGCTACTTATACTCTAACTATAAATTACAATATTTAATTTCTTAAAATCAGAGAGAAAAAACGTGTGTTGGCAACGCCTAGTAAGAAATAGTTCTCGTGTTAAATATAATTAAAATGAGTGCACACAAATGCGGTGCGTTGTAATTTTAGTGTAATTTTCTAGACTTATTTAAGCTTGGTTTGCGTTAGGCGGAGGAATAGCCTGAAAGTAGAACTTCAGTAGAGCTTCAGAGAAGTTGGAAGTAACTATTAATGAATTATAAATCTATTGGTTTATTATTAGAAACCCGGAAATTATGCTTACTCTCATTGGAGGTCAAGGTTAACTTCAACTACATTTTCATCCAAGTTTCTGCTTCTATTACACCGCAGTTTGTTAGAGATGCTCCGGACGACTATCAACCAATTATGAGTCTACAAGGAAAACAAATACCTACTTCCATGCCACCTGGTTTGGAGTTAAACTGGAGCAACAGCCAATGAACATTTTACTTATGCTCGACTACACAAAGAATTGCGGAGTCTAGCCGGCACAATCCTCACTTGCGAAAATCCGGGAGTGATCGGCAGGGGATTGAACCCGGTTTGTCTTGGTGGGAGGCGGGCAGTCTAACCGCTCAGCCACCGCGGCCCCCTATGCTTGTAAGGGAATTTCTGACTGATTGCGTACTTGCATATACTGGGATATAAATATTTAATTAAAATATCAGCCACGTGAGAAAATCGTGAGGGACCCAGTAGATGACCGAGCCCGGTTCGGCGTAGTCTGACCACTGCACCACCTTGTTCGGGGAGGTACTGCACCTCAAGATGAAAGCGCACAGTTGCACGCGCGGGAGAATGTCCTTTGAGGGGGGAGGGGAGGTTAACTGCCACGTCGCCCCGAGGACATCACCAGATATTCCCGTCTCGCGCTGGGGCAACATCCTTCTTCTCAGGGGCCATCTTGGCGGCTGCTGCGGCTTGCAACCGAGTCTTTTATTCGGGCGCACTCCGTCGAGGGAGGCTGCACGGTTTGAATTGGGCGTGGAGGTGGATGCTTGTCGGCTTGCGGGTGGGCGTCCGCGCGCGCGAACGCACGCACTCGTGTGCGTGATGGGCGTCCCCGACAAGCCCCGCCAGAGCCGGCGATCTTCTCCCCCGCACTCCCTTCGGCATCAAAGGGAAGGAGAGAGGGGAGGAGGGGGTAACCGTCAGGGGAAATATGAAAATTGGATCCCCTCTCCCCCACCCTCCTTCTTCCTCTTCGACGGGAGATCTGGTGCTTCCCCGCTAGTGCCGGCGTGAATAAGAATCAGCCCGTGGAGGTTTTCCCTTTTCTTCTTCATTTTTTTTTATCTCTGCGCTACTGTTGTGACGGCGAGAACGCTGCAAATAGGAAACCCACCATTGCGAAACATTCNATTTTTTTTTATCTCTGCGCTACTGTTGTGACGGCGAGAACGCTGCAAATAGGAAACCCACCATTGCGAAACATTCTCGATGTGGTATTGAGAGTGGAAGGTCGCATCCGGTAACGTTGCTTCTAATGCAGGTTGGGAAGACCGGTGTTAAAAAGTATGGCAACCGAAAATTTTCGCCACTAGGTATACGCTGTTTGCGGTAAACTGAGAACTTTTGAAAGCCCCGCTGAAGATCTACTTTCATACACGTGGTGTATTCTTTCGCGTTATGTAAAACCAACTTTGCCATGGGCCTAATTACTGTATTCATGTGTCGGTCAAGTAGAACTGTGAAATTATTATAAAAATAAATATTTTACAAATCTGCTAATTTCTACATTTCGATGCATTAAAAACAGAAAGCGAAAGAAATAGTTTAAGTTATCATAAATTTTTACCTAGCCCTTTTAATTAGACGTTAAAAAATGAAACTACTTTCGGTCCATCGTCACCAACTTTACTGAGTGCGTGTCACTCAGTGCGCCCGTTAAAATGTATGCAGATAGGAGAGGTGACTTTTTTCCAAGCTTGATTTCAAAAGTGCTCACTTTTTCGTGAACTGCCTTTAAGCGCCAGTCTCGCATGTGTACCAGACGTTCTATATTTTATACTTTAAAATACAGTATAATTGAAATAACCACTAATTGAATACGCAGCGGTCGCCTCTCACCACGGCGATCCGGGTCCGATACCCGGCGGGTTCTCTCGGGGTGCTTCCGCTTTCCCCACCCGTGCACTCCAGCGCCGCTCTATCCTAGCGTCTCATGTCATGACCGGGGATGACGGGCATCTACAGCTCCCAGCTTCAACTTTACTTATTCTACAAATATAATATATAATAGCTTCGTAATTAAGTAAAATCTTTCACTTCTATAATTCACGTAGCTTTAATTTTCTATTAGAAGTTACCCTTTGTAACACTGCACACCTAGCGGCGGAAATGTTTCCTATGCCGAAGTCTCCCATAAGAAATCTCGTTTTGTTATTAACCGTACATGAGGCACACGACTGCAGCTAGGTATTGTGGAAGTAAGATGGCGTTACAGGTCCAATGTTACCAGTACCGAGACAAATAATTCTACTAGGTCACAAGCGAAACACCACTAGATTAAGAAAAGCTACGTAATTATCCCTCGAATAATAATTTTACACATTTTTTGACCATGCGTTTTCTTCGGCGCATTTCAAATATTAAATTGTGTATGTCAAGTAACTAATGTTTTTTTTNCATTTTTTGACCATGCGTTTTCTTCGGCGCATTTCAAATATTAAATTGTGTATGTCAAGTAACTAATGTTTTTTTTCCAGCAATTGTCAAGTTTTTCCCTCATATTTCAGAATATTTTTTGGTTATTATTGAATTATAAAATGTTTAGATTAAAAAAAAATCAATGTAAACACGCTGAAGGTTCATATAGTCAAGGAATTTAGTATTTAAATATTCAAAAATTATCCTGAATCATTGGCTTGAGCAGCGTTTTCAACTTGAGCACTCGAAGAAAATGCTTTCTCATTCACTAGCATAACCTTCTAGGTTGTTAAAAAAGATACATCACCAATTCATAGTTAANCGAAGAAAATGCTTTCTCATTCACTAGCATAACCTTCTAGGTTGTTAAAAAAGATACATCACCAATTCATAGTTAACAATCAGAAAAGTACGATGAACATATTTGCCAGTTTACAACAAACAAATTTCTTTTCAAAGATTTGGGCACATTATCTCTTATCATAAAAGCGATATGCGCGGCTGTTTCATTTCTGTATTCTCAAGCACTCTGTGGCATTACCATCTGGCCTTTTGTCATACCTGTATATACCTTACTGCAGGGTATATATCCTCGCACCTCATGTAAAATTAACATTGCTCTGGTCGTTATCACTAGTATTCATACCCGGCCCAAGTAAAACTGTGAAATTGTCGGTTATATAAATATGACACTAATATACCAATATTTGCTACCGTGTCCATTAAATACAAGAAAACAAAAAATTACGGTGCCTGCAATTCTTGATATTACATTTCTGTTACGAATTTAAAACATGGAACCAATTTTCCTACCCGGCTGTAAGATTTACGTTGACCGTGGCTCAGTCTGTGTTTCAGTTACAAACAATTTTGTCATTAACAAAACGGCAATTTTTTTTAAAGTTCATTTTAAAATGTTTAATAAACGATAAACCAGCTGTAGCTGTATCGTTAGTGCGGCGATTGAGAGTATCGCAGTCCCTCGCCCATGTAGGGCTGAAACCCAGAGGGGCTTGCTTGCCTTAAGAGGCCTCCATCCTACCTGTGGATATTTTCGGCGTTTGAGGCTGAGATGCACGAGATAACGATAAGGGCGATTTTGCCACGCGCATCAAGTGCACCATCGCCACTGAGCGCAAGGTTCTGAACCGGCGTGTAGTGTTCTCGTNGATTTTGCCACGCGCATCAAGTGCACCATCGCCACTGAGCGCAAGGTTCTGAACCGGCGTGCATTGTTCTCGTCGTGCTGCGTGTACCTATGGTACTTTCTGCGGTGACCGTATCTTTTTATTGATGGCAAGTCTGTGGTAAGGTTCACTGCACTTCCTTGAGTACTCTTGTGTGTGTGTGTGTAACGCGTATATTGTGAGATACGGCGCTTCGAAAAAAGCCGTTCTTAGCTATGTTGGGATGCTGTGAAGTGGCGTTTGTAACGTGCGTGATATTTTCAAAGTACTCAACAGCCCTCATCTGAAGCGTGTGTTGTTTTCGTAGATGAGCACGTTGGACAAACGTTTGAAAGTCCCGGGGGAACACGTGTGTTTCAAACACTCTGCAACGTTGCGGTTCAAGCGCTAGGTAGGCCGGAGCCTTAAGAGCGCTGCTTGAATATTCTTAAATAACGCTCACAGCAGTACACATGTGTACGTGGAAGAGTGTTCGCGTACTTCGTGTGTGGTATTTACCACTCATCGAACTGTCGCCGCCTGGAAAACTAGCCAACATTCCAGTGGCCGTGGCGAACAGAAGATGGATGAGCTCTCAAAAAGCGCGCAGCCACCGAATGTCCGCTGTTTGTGTGTCCTGTTGCAAGTTTACAAAACTCGAAACGCCAGGTTTTATACTTTTGCGTTTTCATCCGCTTTTGTAGCACAATCACCCAACCCATAGCACGGACAATCTTCAGCAGGAAAATAGGTTCTTTAATCCTTGCAAAACATTATGCAAAGCTAGACCGTAACTAATTTATGCCGTGGAAAAAAAAATTCTTGGCCTTGCCTCTAAACCTTCTTTTTACTTTGGTTTTTTTTTAAACATATTTTTAATTTCTTTGACACTAAAGGAACTTACACTAAAATATATTCAGCACGATGAAATTTAACTAATAATTTTGTGGAAACTTCATCACATTTTTTTGTTGTTGTTTTGTAGCCAAGGCATTATAAAGCAATTAAATTATTCCTGTTTATTTTTTTAATTCCCCTTTCTTTTATGGCTTCTTGCGTGTTTGAAGGACCGAAGCAAACAAGCTCTAGGACAGTTTACTGTGCCATAAAGTTCCTTTAACACACGTCGCTGAACTGGTGAGTGGTTATAAGACGTTTAACGCAAGCTTTAAGCTGTTAACCTATTATTTAAAGTAATAAAGATAAAGTGCTGCGCTACCCACGTGCAGCATAAACTACGATTTTCTGTGTTTGATATGCATTATTCAAATTAATTTCTTTATGGCTTCACTCGGTAACCCTATATCCATTCAAAACATTTCAATTTCAAACATTATTTTGTAACCCTTCCGTATGTCAAATGTGCATTTTGTGCAGGTTGAATCAGAAAACAAAAGGCCGTTGTTCATTATAAAATTGTTAAACGCAAGATGTATATAACTGTAGCAGTTGTTTCAGGTGAACAATACAATGATGATTAACTCAATGTTTTGTGAGATCCAAAACTACATATTTTCTAATTTGTTAGGGAATGTGTCAAATAGGTTAACGTAAAGTCATACAATCAAAATGTGAATCAGTTAAATGAGCTGTTATCTACTGGTGAATCAGTGGAGTGCACTTAGGTTCTGCTGCCAGGCCAGTGCGGTTCACTAGGCCTATGTAGATTGCTGTTTGATCAATTAATACAAATAACTAAAATAATCAGCATAATATAACTGGCTGAAGTTGCGCAGTTCCAACAGATCCACAGTCAAATTCACTGATTTAGAGCTGATTTATCTGTTTAGATTTTAGAGTGCAGTGTTCTCTAACATATTTCAGTCAAAATGCATTTGTAGTTACGAAATTAACCAATTTCATTTTAAATATCTTGTTTTGAAAATGTTAAATATCAAATACGACAATAATTTGTTAGGTACAAAACCAAGAAATAATACTTAAGCTGAAATTTTGGTTGCTACGAATGCAGAGCAGGTTTCAATATTTCATATTTAGACATTGAGTAAAGAATAGTCACCCCTCTTAAACTTTGCATCATCCCCCAGGACGAACCATTTGTCATCGCGCAAAGACAACGCAATTTTGAGAACACGCTACGCAAACAGTCGGCTGTCACGCCAAAGAAAATGAAACAGCGTATTATAGGGTTGGTGGTTTCTTCCATGGCATTCGAAGTAGCCTCAGAGCAGGAGTGAGTGCATCAAGTTAGACTTCGTCAGTTTCTCTCAAGTACATCATTTCTTTCTAGGTTTCTACAGGTTTTCCTTTGCGAAATTTCGATAAAAGCATCGAACGAAGACAAATTTTAATTAATTACAATTATAATTATTTTAACCTTCAATATTTTACAACACATTGTTTGATTTCAGATTCAGCATTTCCTGAAGCTACTGAAGCGCCGTAAAGAAATGTTTTATAAATCCATTTTTTTTGCTTTCCATTAATATTATCATCTTCTGGTAACACTTATTTTTAACTTTATAGTAAAATTTAAAATAAAAATATTGGCAAAAAAAATTAACATCCCACAAAATTTCTTTGTGGTGTTATACTGACTTAAAAAATTATTTTCAAACTATCGCCAAAGTTTTTATTCATGAACAATTTTGCAATTTTATGGTAGAAGGTGAAACTATATATCTTTTTGTAATTAATTTAAGCAGGTTTATAATTTACTTAGTTACTTATCATTTGCATCGTACTAATGTGTGATAGAAAATAAAAAAATAAAACTAAACATATAGAAAATATTTTAGTTAACGAGAACGCGCATTAAGTGCTCCACCTACCTGAAGCTATATAGCGCGTTTGAATTGTAGAAGCAAGTGACCCCCAACATTATATATATACATACATACACGTGCAAAACACTTAACCAGCAGGCTTCCCCNTATAGCGCGTTTGAATTTTAGAAGCAAGTGACCCCCAACATTATATATATACATACATACACGTGCAAAACACTTAACCAGCAGGCTTCCATTAGTGCTGCGAGCAACTGCAAGACTCCAAGGTCCAAGCGGTAAACCTGTGATTTTATTGGTGTTTAGTTTGTAACAAATTTCAATGTAGAACTTTACACTAATTACTCCTGTAAATGATAAGTACCTTTTGAGATACAGCATTTTGATGGAAGGCCCCGGAATCGTGTTCCTAATAAGCACGATGTCTTAAAAGTGCCCGATCGGCGTCGTCTGCAGTGCGAGTTATACACGAACACGTTCAGCCCCCCCCC
>NQII01001972.1:353675-372699 GCA_002778355.1 Clitarchus hookeri | reverse complement strand
CCCCCTTAAAAAAAGCGCGGTGCTGTGGGTTGAAATCCTGTACACAATGGTATCTTTTTTACGTAATAATTTATCTGAATTCAATTACAACAATATTCAATTCATCGCGCGCAGTTGACCGTCAGTTATTCAATCAGTGAAACCGTTTCCCTGAAACGAAACGACCAGTCGTTTTCCACCGATTTTAAACGGTGCCGGTTTCACTTATTCGAATAGTTGAATTGCACTGCGAATCAGTGGTTTTCCACTGATAAGAATTCAGTGTGTAATGAGACAGAATTAAAATGTGCCACTTTATTTAATTACGTGGTCTACACGTCCAGATTAGCGCGCTGGAGTAAGTTGCAAGCAGTGTGGGAATAATCGCATTGCTGCTCGCTTACACCCCCCCCAACCATCTCTCTCTCTCTCTCTCTCTCTCTCTCTTCAAAACACTGTGTAAATATTTCTTGAGGGAGTATGGTGAGGTAATTTTTAAGCCTTGCACAGAGTTATAAATTATAGCACGTTACATTAAGCGATCGAAAACCACACGTAACGTATTAACTGCAGACGGATGATTTATACTACAAAACAGTATCTAGTTGTCAATCAAGAGAGATTCCTGAAACGCGTGCATACATTTCCGCCATTAAACACGCACATAAACCATCTTACGTTTACATCCATGTAAATTAAAAACTTTCAGTTATGTATTTACAGGTTTATTTGTAACCTTCTGCAGTGTTTCATGTTATCGTATCTTGTTGTAGAATCACACATTTCAATGTACCATTGACCTTCGCGGTGCACTTTTGATGACTTATACATAAATTTATCATACCTGCATACGATAAAATTACATGATGATAATCTAAAAAACAATACAAAGCGGTAGCCTGCTGTTTTATTTTCAGTGTATTCATAAAATTAGGTTTTTTACGTGTGAATCCTCCTACAACTTCTCTTAAATAATGAGTGATGTCATATTTGTGCGGTTCTTTCCTTTAATTGCAAGTGAGTGTTATTATCACATGTTCGACGTCGAATGTAGTAAATGCCATTCTCTTCTGCTTGGCTGTGTGTGTAAATGTCAGCCATTTGTTCTCTTCGTTTGTTACATAGGCCAAGGACGTTCACTGTCCAGATTTATTATCTGTATGGGTGGTAGTCTGGGATTCTTGTGGGGTTGGAAATTGGTGGAGTTTTCTGGTGAAATTAGGTTTTTCTCCAAGTAATTCCGTTTCCCTTAGTGTTGCAGTCCATTGATTCTTCTATTTCTGTGTTTAGTCCCAATATATTGACTTGCATTAAATTAAAACTGATAATAAAATAAGTATAAGATATACACACAAATATAAAATACTCTTCTTTTCTGGGAGGACCATTAGTTGACGTGGAGTACCAAACAGTATATATATATAGTGTATGTATTTGTGTACTGTATATTTCTGGAATGTAGAGATACATTTTGAGGAAGAGTTTTATACCTTACGTCGTACAAAAACACTATGCAAGTATATGCGCTGGCCTTGTGTTCAAACTACTCAAACATATTGTAACAACGCTGACTAAGCAGCCTTTTCTGGTTGGCTTAAGAGAGGGTTGGCCAGTAATGTTAATGTGAGGGTCTATGGGAGAGGATAAGCAAATAAATAAGCACTAAGCAGCTACTTGACTTTAATACGAGAAGCAGTACTATTACAGTTAATGAACTTGCTTTAGGCTGACTCAGTTCTGTATTCAGAACTCTAGTATTTAGTTTCACTCACGTCTCGTTCTCCCCCAGTAGTAAATAACACACTCGCCATGTCATCTCACTGGGCCTCGTCGTCCTGTGCTATTGACGAGGGCTAGCACGCATTGTCATTGGTGGCTTTGGGTGCTCCCTATGGCGGGAGGCCGCACGGCGTAGTCGCTCACGAAGGTCGTCGGAGCTGTCGGAGGGATACAACGTGCCCCCCCTCCCTAATATTGACGCTGGTAGCCTAATCCCCTGAGCGGAGACTCGGCTGTTGGCTAAAGTGCCGCCTCCAAACACTGCTCGCTCTTGGAGTTGCTGTATGTCGTGGATATTTGCCTACCGAGCCATAACAGTACGTCTGGACACAGCGAAACTTACCACGAATTTCGTTATATCGTAGGTATTCACGTAGTTATACGTAGACACCTGAAAAATTCGCGGATTCATTTCGGGACAAGTTAGAATTGAAACACATGTTACTTAGCGTTACTTCTGCAATTGGCTCGCGACCTATTTGACACCTCCTCCAGGACTGTGAGCCAATAGTAAACAGGCAACGAAATGCATTCGAAATCACGACCCCTCACTGTGAAAGCAGGCAGCCAATGAGCAGTTGATATTTCCTTGAGCATGCAAACAAATATGGAGTCTAGCCTAAAGGTCAATGAACTCGCGAATTTTTCCGGTCTCTAGTTGTATGGGGATCCCTAAGATATGATAGGCAAGTAAGACAAACATTTATAACCATAATTACTTTGTTGACAAAAAAAGACCCCTCAAAATTTATTCCAGCCGAACCAGGCAATTACAGTTAGGCTAGATGCTCGGGCGATAAAAAAATATAGTCTGTTCACGGTAAACTGAGCACTTTTGAAAGCCCTGCCGGAGATGTACTCGTATGGATATAGTGTATCCTGTCGTACTGTATGTAAAATTAATATTTTCTTGGGTCTGATTACTTTATTCATGCGTCGGTTAAGTGAAACTGGGAAATTATTATAAAAGTAAATATTTTACAAAGTTTCTTATTCTTACACTAATGCGCATTAAAAAAGGGAAAGTTAAATTAATAATTGTAGCACTCATAAACTTATTTTTAATACTTTTAATGAAACGTCAGGACGTGGCACTACTTTCTCTCAGTTATTGCCAACTTAACTGGGCCAGTCGGTGTACCCGTTAAAATATATGCAGATAAGATCAGTGAATTTTTTCAAAGGTTGATTTCAAAAGTGCTCAGTTAACCGTGAACAACTTATAGTGCGTTCAAATATGTCTATACAATGCAGAAATAACTCTTAGATATATGCAAGTGTATAAATATTAATGTGGTAATAGCTAATATAATTTATTTGAAACAGAAATAGGTATATATTTGAAGTGAGCATACGAAATTACTGTTCTATTTCGTTGTCTACAAAGTGTTCACTTCCCACAGCTTTCGCCAAGTTTGGTTTAGTTTTGTTTATTTCATCCACGCGGTTCGTGAATTCAAACAGTTTACACATTTCTTCTCCCATTCTTCCCTTCTCATTTTTTTCCCCGTCGCAAACTTTTGTGTTCCTCCGCGAGTTGTTAAAGTNAAGAAATTTTTCATCTCGCAAGTTTCCCCCGGTCTAGTCAAATTTACTTCATGAAATCCTGATTCAACAGATTTCTGAGCACCTCCCCTCCCCTCCCTATCCCGAAAGATCCGGATCCAATTCCTTTTGTTTCCTCTCCCTCCGCG
The DNA here is from genome assembly GCA_002778355.1 of Clitarchus hookeri. NCBI lineage: Eukaryota > Metazoa > Arthropoda > Insecta > Phasmatodea > Phasmatidae > Clitarchus > Clitarchus hookeri. Next base: position 369,247 of record NQII01001972.1, on the reverse strand, counting down.
TATTTGTGCCTCGAGTCCTCACTCGCCGTTCTCCTTCTTCATTCGCCCTTCGCTACGGATCTTTGCATTCACCGGGCCCAGGACTATCGTGCCCGGCAGGACCCACCAAGAATTTCCATCCTTCAAAACAAAAGTCCTGCGAAGGATGCGGAGAGGCTTTCCATTTAATTTAAAATGGTTTGCATCGATTGCAGGGAAGAGAAAGGAAGGGGAGGGGGGAGGATCTGGGAGTCGCGTCGTGAGGAAAACACAAAAGTTTTCTCCGGGGTTGGTCCTTGCAGACATCTCCCGTCGCAGGAGATGTATCAAACAGCGTCTTCGGGGACGTTAGCGGGCGTGTTCCGTCCGTGGGAGCACCCCCCCCTCCCTCAAAAAGGCTGTGTGCTGCTTTCATTTCACGTTTTGTCGTGTTCCATCTCCGTATATAGCTTCAAAGAACAGTCCTTGGAGATGTCAGTATCCCGGCAGAAGCGGAATGGGATGTGGTGGTGAGTAAGGAGCAGCGCCGGAATGCAAGGATGGAGGGAAGCGGGATGTCCCCGAGAAAACCCCGCCGACCAGCGGCATTGTACGGCACGATTCCCACGTGCAGAAGTCCGGGAGCGATCCCGCCAGGAATCGAACCCGGTCCGTCTTGGTGGGGGAGGCGAGTAGTCTGACCACTACACCACCACGGTCCCTGCGGAGTGATATGGCGTACCAAAGCTCTCATGCGCTGTGCGGTGCCCCTGTTCTTCTAATTAGATGGTTACGAATGTTAGAGGTTCCCTACTGGTTGTACTGACGCTTAGAAGATTCTTATCCTACACGCTGATTGGCGAGTGATATTCTGACATGAGAAAGTAAAAAATACATACAGGCATGTTATTTTTATTTTTCATTTAAGAGCATACTAAAGGATGTAACGAACATTGATGAAGTTCCAATGAAGTCAGGTGTGGTGTAATGTGTAAAGGATGCAAATCAATATGCTCTAGTATTTTTTGCATCACATTTTACTAGTTTTTAGGTAAATTTTTTTGTGTCTAATAATACCTGCAAGTGCTAGGGCATCTGAAGGTCTTACTAACGAATGTGGTTTGTGTTTGGGTTACACGTGATAATAATTACCACAATTATTGTGGCCTTCGCTTTTTAACAGGCCACAACATTCGGACATGATTCGCGCTCGTTCGCAACATAGCCACTTCGTGCGTTGTCATCCATGCAAGAAGGTAATGCAGGAATACCATTTCTGAGGAACTGTGTCTCACATCGCAAATTGTTCAGTTTTCAATTAAATTTAATTTTATGTTTGATGCATGCGAAGTTTTAGTGGTGGTGGTGTAAAAGTTTCATATACGCAAATTTCAGGCTATATACGCACATTTCAGGCTATATACGCACATTTCAGGCTATTAGTTATTTCAATTATTTAAGGGAAAAGCGTGTATAATTTATCAATACACAATAAATTTTCCGTAGTATAACATTTATTAAATATTACTAAGAAGATATATTACCAACGTTTAGATTAGACAATTTTCGCAGTATTTTTGTGTGAACACAAAAAAGTTTAGAAATTAGTGTGTACTTAATAAAATTGGCTATCTAATCTGTGAATACGTCTTCAACAGTATAATTTAATAAAGGTGTTAAATAAAATTTTGCTTTAGAAATTTGTGTAATAAATTGAGAGGAGTCGCAACGAAGAAGAAAAGTCCAGAAAACAAATTTGCATAACAACAGAGCGCTTCTAAAAATGCGACCGCCTGCTTTGCACGTAGACTGCGTTAGTGTATGCTCGAAATGCAGGCTTGCACATCAGACTACTGGGCATATTCACGATATATTTATATAATAAATACTGGCTTTACAAATCTTAGGAGTGGTACTGCCGTCATTTCGGCAGATTTCAGAATAATTGTTTTGGAGTCCACAGAGGTAGCTAAAAACTACCTTTTCACACTGCATTGCCGGAAAAAGTACTAATCGAATAGATTCGAAACTATAATAGATAACATGTATTGAACATTTCGTCTGTAGACATCCCATCAAATAAATTAAGTCCAATTTTTTAACTCCCACAGTTCCTTTGCATATTGTCCACTCATGGTTACTTGCGTACAACTTTTTTGCAACCCTGCTAAAGTTCTACGTTCAGGCTATTTCTCCGCCTTATGCAAATAGATCCTTAATAATGTTCAGAAAATTACACCACGTACCATATTTGTGCGCAGTCAGTTTAAGTATGTTTTGCATGGGAACTCTTTCTTACCAGGTATTTTCTCTCAGTTTTATTTACAATAATCTTAAATGAAATATTATAATTTATAGATAAATATCAGTAAGCGTTCGATTTAAGAAAAAAAAGATACTTTATACCTTTCATTGCGGCCGCAAAAATAAAAGCAGCCACAGACTGGTAATTATTCGTACGGCTAGTTTGAAAAGTGCTTTGTTAAATCTCTACAGGTAAAGAATGATCTCCTACAGTTGTTTAAAAAACGTCTAAAAGGATAGTGAAATAACCTATTTGGTAAGACAACCGCGCTCAACTCAATGCTCAGATAAAAGTGGTACTGGTAAATTTTCTTAGTTCTGAATTCAAATTGAAAATGTTTGTATACAATACTGGAAGAAAATAGTGATAAATGAAAGAATCATGATAGTTTTCAATTAATATAATATAAAGAAATCAAAATAATAAATTAATTGTCAGTGGAGTTTTCACGCTTTTCTTTTTTCTTTCAACAATTTTCAATAAATAAACTAAATTCCCGATATTCAAAATCTTTACAAAGTACCCCATTGACCTCTGGTATAACGAGACGAATATGAGAATAAATGCGTTGATAGAAAACCGGCTCTAACAAGTTACACCGCGTTCCCACCCCTTGCTCCTCTTCCACTGTCATTATAGCTTGAATTTCCACTACATTTGTATATCTATAATTGCAAAATGGCACCACTGGTTATCATCTCCAGATAACGGATCATTATGAAGTCTGAATTTCACTTGTTTATTTAAGTGATTGTCTCATAATGTTCATTGTTCCACTACCATAAGTCATTGGTCCCCAGATCCTTTGATTGCTTTGTCATTTGGTAGCAGTTTATCAACGGACTTTCAGAGAATGCCGTTCCACTGGCTGATATTACTAACTCAGAGTCCATGTCGGTAGTTCATTTCTCATGCTATGTCACAGGTGTCCAGCCGTTTTTTTAAGAGCTGCAATTCTTATTGTGAACTTGTCCGCGGACCGCAAGCATAGAAATAACCTCAAACACGCAGATAAAAAAATTATACGTATTATCCTATTTTTAACGCTTTCATTCCCAGCGTCGACGATCGAACACATGTTGCACAGTAAGAGTATATTTGACCTGTGCTGTACTGTACGAGACTCAAGTGTCCAATGACCTTCCATGTGAATAACATATTACAAAACCATGCTACTGCACTGCGTTATGACTGGTTCATATCACTAATCACCAAGCACAAAGCCTATAACTGATTGCCTGTGATAACGAAACAAGTTCTTTGTCAGCTTAAGTACAGCACTCATAAAAAAATTTCTTATTTGCAAACACCTGAAACTATAAATTAATGTAAGAATGGAAGGGTTAACACAATAAAATATTTTTTTCATCATATCAAACTTAGGTATTAATTATAGAAAATTCAATACGTAGAAATTAATTAATCTCAGACTTTGTATACGAGAGTAGATAGGAATACTGTAGTATGTACCAGGACAAGCATCTTTGACACATCATATTGTTTCCAGCCGTCGTAGTTTCCGGTCGTCATCTTGTTTCCGGCAGCTATCTTAGATCCGCCATCTTGTTTCTGGCCGCTATTTTGTTTTTGCCCATTATCTTTTTTCTACTTGTCTTTCATTCAACTTTGGCCTGCTAGGGGCGCTAGTGTCGCTCTCGCTGTGCTGCCATGTCGGTTCTAGAGTTAACTGCTACGGGTGCTGCTTTTTTGATTTAATTTTCGCAGAGCTCAAAGTATTGTCTGGGGGAGAGCGAGATCGAACTGCTGAACCTTGGGTCGTCATACAGATGCCTTAGACCATTCGTCTATCGGGACATGTACTGGGACAAGGGTTTAAAAGAAGTCATTGCTTGTGTGTGGAGGTGAAGAATAAATATTTGGTCGTGATTATTCTAATGCATAGTAATAATTTTTATATATAAGTTTTTTTGAATATTTTCTTTTATTTCAAATTGAAATAAAACACTTTTTTATTATTCAGTTTTTACTTACATATAATTTTTTTCATGACATTTATTTTTCTTGTGTCGGTCATCCTTCCTTCTGTTTGGAACTGCTCATCTATCCTTCGGTCTGGAGCTGGTATAATTTTCAGCATCACCATCCCACTTTACCACCCACATGGCTGCTAAAGCAACCATGCACACGAATATCCGGCTGGGGACAGAGCAATGAAGCATACTATTTCAGTACTACAGAGATATAAAACATATATTTTAAATCTTTATGGTGCTGCAAGAATGAGCTGTATAGGCGGATTGCAACACAGAAAATTATACCAACCTAGGAAAAAATATTTCACCCCCACAACGCTGGTGAAGGATAAGTGTTGTAACTCCGAGGAATTGGCTTTGAACCCTGGTCGGAGGCCCAAACAGAAGTCGCAGCCCCAAATCCCCGCGCAGGAGTGCACAAACGAAATTACCGAGTGAAATACTACTTGCAAAAATATATAGCCAAAATTGCTGGTGGTGACACAATCTCTCTCACGACGACATATGTAGCAGTGCGTCAGGACTCATATGTGTGTGCTATAAAAACAGTAATCATTTTCACCAAAAGCCGATAATTACTTTTAGCTGAGGATAGATCGTGAAGAGTGAAATCGCTTCAGATTTAACACTACCACCGATGCCCCCAGGGAAAAAAGCCAATTATATCTTTATAGCTGGTGGATGCGGGGGAGGTGAAATCGCTTCTGATTTGACACCCTGAGGCGAGGAACTGTCCTTTTATCCCGGCCTCATTCACCCAGCACGCAGGGAAAGAAACGTTATTTTGAACTTGCCAGTCAACCTCTCTTCAGCTAGCTCATTGCTTCAATCAGCACTATATCATCATCAGTTGTAAAGCTGCAATGGCAAACTATCAGACTAAAAGTGACACACCTGACAAGATTTAAAATTCTTCTTGTAGGTGCACTAGCATGCTGTCATTAGTAGCTACACCAATCCAGATGTTACATACATACAATATCATATGCTTATATTGGATAGAAATAATAATACAAATTCTCTTCTTCTCTTCTTAATTTCTACCCAATAAAACCATATGATACTGTACAGATTTTTTTTTTAATTCTCATATCCATATTGCTGTCAGTATTCCGCCATCCAATATCCGTCTCTTGTAGTCCTGACATGTGAGCACGACTTTTTTCGTGCACTGGATATACACTTCGTGGTGGTATGATCTTATATTATACATGGTTACGCACACGATGTACTGCTGCTTCAACACTCATCTGTAATCTCCAAATGTAATTTTATTTCTCATACTTGTCTTGTGGACTCCTTTTGCCTTCTTGGTTACTTTTCTGTCACATATATAACTATACTTTTTGGCACACAGCCCCACGAACTCGCTCATCAGTTTGCCACCGCACTTGTCTTTAAATTTCCCCACCATTTTCCTGTTGGTGGGGAAGTAGCAGGTATATGTGGGTGGGTAGGCATTGGCATCCATCTCTTCCATGAGCATGGGGTCTGCGGCCAGATCTGCATAATAATCATGTCCTTCAATTTCATAAATTAATGAGTCGGTATCTGTATAGAGCAGATTAATGTTGTATTTGTACTTATTTCTCATTACATTGTGATAGAACCTATATACTAATGTTTTGGACAATTCGACAACTGAAAATCCGCCGTAAATAGGTTTATCAAACAATATTGTTTCTTTTTCCATTTTCATCAGGGATAGGTTTTCGTCTTTAGTCGTCCTGCACTTGAAAGTGAGATTGAAAATAAATTTATTCTGTCTTCTTTCATTACACACTAATTCCATGACTTGTCTCTTCCTCTTATTTTCCATAAGTTTTCCAAATGTTACGTTTTTCATCAGCTTAAAAAAATCTTTTTCAAAATTTGGCCAGCTGCCTACCTTTTTTCAGTGTTGAGGCCGATGTATGGTTTGAGCGCCTCTTGCTCGAATTGCAGTACACGATGGATTTTGGTTACTTTGAGCCCATGCTCAATTGCTTGCTTCTAGTTAATGTAATGCCCAATGTAGTTTTTCTGTCACCTGGAGGACACTCGTTGATGGGCAAGACTCGCAGGTCTTTGTGCGAGTCGTGGAGTTCCACAGGATATTATACATCTACCTCCATCACATATACAAGAAGACCATCATCTGGCACCGCCATGACATTGATGTTGTGCTCACGCACGGGGAGGGGCAGAGACATTGCCCAACCATACAAATTTTTCATATCTACGCACTGGAGGTAGACAGGCGGCTTGCTGGCTTCGTACGTGGATGTAATGTACTTGCTATTGGCTTTGGGATTACACTTCACACATTGGATCACTCCACTTCTTATGCCTCCTTCAATGAATAAATACTTGTCGGAATCTGTTAGCAGTTCCATCTCGACCTTGCTTTACTTCAACATTGCATCGAATGAGAAATCCGGCGCGCTCATGTAATGAACACAGTTCAGACCATAGATTTCCAGGCACAGTTTCCTAAAGTTTTCAAATTCATCTGTCAACAACAAAACATCAGTCTTCAAATAAATGTTAGAATAGTCTTATTTTGTCTTACCGTCAAATTTTTCCCAGACTTTAAGTGCACGTTGGTGATCTTCACTTATGGTCGTGTCCATCAATCTATTATAAAATTTATCGCTGGGGGGCAGCTGCGTCTCTTCAAGTTTCTGCAGGCTGTCTGTGTAATCACAGGGAACACTCCCTTTCTCCCTTCTAATTCCAGCTCGTATGGGCTGTAAAAATTTCCTTTATTTTTCAGCTGGTCTCTTGGCAGGTTTTTCGGCGAGGGCGGCAAGACTGGTGGGCATAAAGCGGAAGGTGTCGATGAATTGGAGTGTGAATCTCTGCCCCAGCGATTTAGAGAATATGATTAATTTCTCCTCTGTATGCAGGATGATGAATATATTTTCTTCGTCGTAGCTAGACGTTTTATAATAAAGTTCTCGTCATATATCAAGTTGTGTAATAATACAGGCAATCTTTTCGGATGGCAGCGGAGTTTGTTGCAGTTATGGCAGGAGGCCCCAATGTAGTTTCCGGTTAAGTGGTCGTGCCCATTGCCTTCCAGTTGCCAGTTGTGAATTTTTTTTTCGCAGTAGCAGCAGGTAACAGTTATAGCATGATTCAATAGTTCCAAGTTGCTGAAAGGCTTCACAGGATCACTCGTTTCATAAATTTCCTTCACTTTTATTTCCAATGTCCACGATTTCCTCGATAAATTTCTTGGCAGCATCTTCCCCAGTGTAAATTTTTGGCCCCATTGGCAGACTTGTGGTTTTGGCGGCAGGTATGATGTCGTGGTCGACTTGAAGATAATAGCAAAAACTATAGACCTCGTGTTCTGATAAGAGTGCGTGCTGGATGTCTGGGAGTCGGCCTGGTAGGTTTGAACAGGCAGGAGCATGGCCTCGGAATCGGCATAGATGACGATTGGCATCTTGTCTACATTATGACAATTATTAAATTTGAGGGTTGGCCTTCTTCCACTCTTGTCATGGCTTAAAATAGAATTATGACTATATGATAAAATTCTTATTCTATTTCTATGACTACATGGAAAAAATCTTATTACTGGTTTATATAGGTCTCCGATAGTAAAAAAACATAAAAATTATTACTATGCATTATAATAATCACGACAAAATATTTATTCTTTCCCCGCACACACATGCTATTAATTCTTTTAAACCCTTGTCTCTGTGCATGTCCCGATAGCCGAGTAGTCTAAGGCGTCTTCGTGCCGACCCAATGTACAGTACTTCATTCCTGCCCTCCTCCATACGATATTTTGAGCTCTGCGAAAATTAAATTAAAAAATCATTACCCCTAGCAGCTAGCTCTAGAACGAACATGGTGGTCAAGCGAGAGTGCCCCTATTTGGCGAAATTTGAACGACAAGTGTAAACAAAATGGTGGGTGAAAACAAAATGGTTACCGGAAATAAGATGGTAGACGGAAACAAGATGCTGGACAGAAACAAAATAGCATCTAAAACAATATGGCGATGGAAACAATATGGTGGACCAAAGATGGCTGCTGGAAACAAGATGGCAGCCGAAAACAAGATGGTGGCTGGAAAAAAGATGGCGGTAGATCCTTAACTCCCAGCCCTTGTTCTGGAACATAATTCCTATCTTCTTACGAGAAATAGTGTTTATATTTCACAAACAAGACAGTGGGCCGCTTGACAGGAAACGGTGGGCCGCGGATTTGGACATCACCGTGCTATGTGCAGGTTGTAATTTTTTTCTCTTCACGTTTATGAAGATTACCAAAATTTTTTTACAGTGTGTCATTTCGGAAAGTGTATTCGCAAATGAACGTCAGTGAGACGGCCACCTAAGAGCTTGAACCAGGCTCGCCTTTATCACTAGGAAACCACAACTCGAGCGCTTGTGGAGGAACGCGGGCAATAAGATCAACCCCTCGGCGAGGGGAACGTTTGTGCGATGCGAATGCTCTCGCTTTCTTTTTCCTGGCGAATATCTCCCGCAGGAGAAGAATTTCATCATTCCCGCACAACTGCGAAGAGGCGTTCCTCTCCCCCCCCCTTTTCCATCTACTCACAACCCAACCAGCACTCGCCCGTGGGAGCAGAGATTATTCCTGCAGAGGCCGTCAGCACGAGGGATGAATATCGCCTGCTGTGCTCGGGGCAACAACGTTACATCTCACAAGCGGCATTTCTCGTTCTGTTCGATTCGCAGACGGGGAAAGGCAAAGGTGTGTTTACGATGAGAAACGTGTACGTATTGGAATGAAATAAGGTGTTTTTACGAAACAGTTCAGTGACATCACGTACGTGTTATGTAGGAACCCCCTAGACGTTTCGACGTGCACCGAGTCATTTACGCAAGACCTTTAAACAATAAAATTGAAGTTGGGAAAAAATAATAATACATAATTTGTTGCATTAAATATGATATATTAAAAAAAAAAACTTATAATTTTTACACATTAAAAATTACGTCTAAAATTTGTTTTAATTTTATATTGTATCATCAAGTTTTTTGTTTTATTATTACCAAATCCTGTGCAGTATGTACCGACACAACAAAGATGCAAATAAAACGAAATTAATTGTTATCCGCTAATAAATCACTGTTTCATTAAAACCAAGTTAATTTCAAGTAGCGCGTGGTTGGTTGAACATAACACGATTACATTCGCTATGAACCACGCATTTTTTTTTTACACGTTCTATGCAGACGTCTCACGAAATTGATCGTGAACTGACCTTATTGGTTCACTATAAATTGAGCCATTTTCGAAGTCCTGCTTGTATGCACATTGTGTTTTCTTTCATAATATGTACATTTAACGTTACCAAGGGACTGATCACTTTATTCGTGCGTCGGTCAAGGGCAAATGTAAAATTTTTAGAAGAGTAAATATTTTTACAACTGCTTTTATTCTTACATTTACATGTATTTATTAAAAAAAAAGAAAAAGAAAATATTTCAGTATTCACAAATGTTTACTTAGCACCTGTGATTTAACATTAACACATGGAACTAATTTATTTCGTCGTTGCCAACTTTACTGGGCACGTGACAGTCAGTGTGCCCGTAAAATACATGAAGGTAGGGGCAGTGACATTTTTTCAAAGGTTGATCTCAAAACTGCTCACTTTATAACAACCTTTAACGGTGTTGGACCCCAGAAAATTAATTATCTTATAATTGTACCAAACATTGTTCAAATCGTCCGCATCTCATGTGAAGACGTTTTCCTCAAATAAAAATTTCTGCACTTTATATTTTTTTGAATAATTTCATTTCAAATACAAAATTCTTCTGTTTTGTTGCAGCTATTATAACAAATACTAAGCTGCGAAGATGAAAAAATTTACATCATAAACTAATGCGATGAACTACTGCTTGACATATATGTAATCACCAAATAGCAGGTGATTAAAAAAATAGTTAAAAATACAAAAAAAAATCTTTACATTTAACATGTTTTTCATATATATGGTTTATTATTTGGTGATTTACATTTCTGTCTCGCAGTAGTCCATAGGATTCGTTTATGTCGGAAATTTTTTCACCTGTACAACTTGGTTAGTATTTGCTATAATGGCTGCAACAAAACAGAATAATTTTGTTTTTGAAATCAAATTATTCAAAAAATATAAAGTGTGAAATCATTTTATTCCATAAAATTGCTATCGCATACAATGCGTATAAGGTGAACAATGCTTGGCACAAATATAAAATGATTAATTTTTTGATATCCAACACCCTTAAAAGACGTCGACGGTGCAGTAAGCACTTTAGAAAAAAAAAAAACTTTGAGATTTCAACGCCCATGACTTTACATATGATAGTGCACACACTGGACTCGTGGCTCCCAGAATTAATATGAGTATTTGTTAAGACTTTACGTATTGCGAGTGTAATTTTTTAACTTGGTGGTCAATAAGGTTGGTGTTTCCTGTTCTAACACGTTAGAGTATGTATCTGCATATCGGTGACACATACATATTCCTAACAATTGCACGTTTCCTCTCGGATAGCGCGAGAAGAAAGTGACCAGGCTCATGCCAATGTATATTTTATACATGGCAGAAAGAAACAGAATGACAGACTGTAAACCCCCCCCCTTTTTTTTTTTGCTTGCAACACTTGATTGGTTGCTCCAAAGAAGAAGCTGTTTAAATATAAACCACTGCAAAGTAGGCTAGCCACACAAACATAATTTTTGTTAAGACTATCTAAGTAGTGATTGTGGTAACCTTGCATTGTCGTTACAATTGTTCAACAGAGGTCTTGTGATTATACCAGTTACAATGAAAAGAAAATCTGTGGTCCGATAAACAACCGTGATTAGTTAATAAGAAGAGTAAGAAATGCGTAAAATTTATATCCACTAAAGAAATGGTGACGGTGTCTTCGAGCCTCGAACCCGCTTCCCACGTGTTACTAGCCTACCGCCCTTCACTAAACGACCACTCTGCCTTGTTTCATTCCGATTACTTTCGATAGGCAGATTAATTTGGCATTATCATGTGCCAGAGTATAATGTCGCCTCTAGGGAGGAATTGAGGTTAGTGGCCTGGAGAGTATCTGCAATTCAGAATGACATTATAGGCTTGTAGGAAGACGGACTGCACATTTACTCAGTAGCAGTTTCGTAACTACAGAATATATTTAGTTTATGAATATATGCTTCGGGACTGCAGATACGTACTGAACACTACAATAAAACAGAAAACCTTCAATATCGCCAAACCGTTACCTTAGGTACGAAGTAATGTTTCTTTACTGTGAACGCTAGCGGCTCAAAGAATGATTATTTCTTTGCTATAAGGGAAGGCAATGCTTCCATCAAAGAAAAACGTACATATAAAACATTTACTAACAGCAAACCTTTGTTTCTGTAACCTTCACCTTTGAATTAAAGCAGTATTGTGTTGCTGTAAATAAAGCGGCTTCAAAGAAATGGTTTTCTTTGCCGTACAGAAAACCTTGTAAGGATTTTTTTTGGAGTGCACGACAAGTATATCTCAAGGACAGTTTTCAAAAGTGTTCGATTTGCCGTGAGCAGTTTATACTGCCGTATTGCATACTACTTTCGGTTGAGCACATTTTTATACAGTATTTGAAATAGTCCCTGCTCCTATATGCTGTTCGCAGCTAATTTAACACTTTCGAGGGCCCTGGTTAAGATCTACATTTCTCTTCAGTTTGTATCCTTCCGTCGTGTGTGTTATTTACGTTGGCATGGACCTAAAAGACTTCATTCGTGCGCCAGTCGAATGGAAACGTGAAATTGTTAGCAACACAATTTTGTTTTTAACGCGCCAATCAATGCTCTATTTTTTAATGAGCATAAAGCAAAAAAAAATTGACATGCCATAAATGTAAACATTAAGCTCGTAATACAACTTCAGGACATGGGACTATTTTACATAGGTCGCTGGCAACTTAACAGAGAATCTGAATGCCGGTATGCAAGGCAGCTTATATGCGTTTATGGCCAATGTTTTTTTTTCAAAGTTTGTTTACGAAATGTTTCATTTACAGTAAAAAAATCTATAAGTGTAGAGATTTTACCAGATACGCGAACTAACATTCTCCCAGTAAAGCTAGCAACTAGGTAGGAATGTAGTTTAATGCTGTGACATCGTATTAAAAGTACCATGTTCAAGTATGTAAACACTGAATTACGGCACGGGTACGCCAATGGCTGAACTTGTTAATGTGAATACGTTACGATAGTCATATTTAAACATGCGGAATTAAATGGTCTCGAAGTTTACATGTTCACATGTTTACACCACTGTAGCCGAATGCGAACATGAAGAAAATGCTAACCTCAAAAACACGCTCTCCTGTAATTATTTATAATCGTTTCCAGTAATCATTTATGTTGAATTGTTTTATATTACAATTTACCTTTATTATTTAAGCGATAGTACAAAATATAACACTAATTGACCTGCCTTATTTATTTCAACGAATGCAGACTAGGGAATTTCACGCAAATTTGCAACACCAGTGTAAAGCACGCATGGTAAAGCTTTTCCCCGTAAGTCCATCGTAGTGTTCCTGCATTTGATCAGGAAGAAGTCAAATGCATGCTGAAGTTCCTAATTACGAAAAGTAACTACACTAAACATTCCTATATTTGCAGACTGATATGTGGTATGATATACATATTACGTATTGTTGTGGCCGTGGTGGCAGAGCGGTTAGCCTGCTCGCCTCCCGTTGGGTCAGTCCTTGGATTTTCGCATGTGGGAATCGTGCCGGACGATGCCTGCTGGTCGGCGGGTTTTCTCGGGGATCTCCCGTTTCCCCGCCATTTCATTCGTACTCAATCGCCATCATTGGTTCTCAAGACCTCGCTGTTAAGAGCCTTCCAAATATCTTCACTCAGTGACTATGTAGAGTGAAAACTTCCATTGCAGTTTAGGCAACTAGAAATTTCTTTACAGTGCAGAAATTATTGTCAATTACAGCCGTTTTATTAACATTAGTGTTTTCTTGAAGGCAACCAGTCGGGGCGTGATACGGAAGAAAATTCTTTCTGGTATTTACAAATGCTGCTTACTTCGAACAAGAATTACTTGCGGTAGGAACAAGTTCAGAGCCTGTGTTAAACGTGCACACAGCTGAACGTGTTCGAAGTAAAGTAGTTTTATGTTCCGTGCAACATCACATGCGTTTAAGAGTAAGAATAGACACACTATAGTCTATTTGAGGTATCTTCACTTTTTGAATGAAACCTTTGAAAAATAACCTCTAGTATGACATGTTTAGTTCGTTCCTAAATATTTCATGCATCACGTGTTTTATCTCCTTTTAAAATAAAAGTATTTTACTGTTGGTTAAACTGAGCATTTACTTAGGTTTTATTTATAGTTCATCAATAATTACCTTTCACAGAACAGGGAGAAAACAGGTGTGTTGGTAATTCCAAGTAAGAAATAGTGCTCAAGCAAAATATTAAAGTCAGTGCGCACGAATGCGGTGCGCTGTCCCTTTGGAGTAATTTTTTTCAGACTTAGTTAGGCCTTATTTACATGAAGCGGAGGAATATCCTGAAAGTATAACTTTGGCAGGGCTTCAAAAAAGTTGGAAGTAAAAGTGAATGGACTATAGCCACATATGTACGTACGTTCCTAAAATTGTCACTGTTTCAGTTTATGGACATCGAAATCAAGATAACGATCGGTTCCTTGGCAATGTACGTTTTACGTCTGATGTAATGGTGAAACATGGGCTGAAAAATTACAACCCAAGCAGGGCTTTCAAAAGTTTTCCGATCAGCATCGCCACAGTTTTGTTAGTCATGCTATTTATGAACCAGTCGCCTATTCGCGTAAATCTGTGGACACGTTTCAAGTTCTTCACAGAGGTGTACTGTTACGTGAACTACATAGTGGGTTTTAATATAGTTGTTGTCTCTTACTCGGAGATTCCTGGCTCCAACCCAAGTAATTTGTCAAGTGCTTGGGGAGTCTGGCTCATCTCCATAGCGCGTGCTGAAAACGATGATAAACCACCTTAGAATTATCCTCACAGTCACCTTGGCCACCCCTGTGTTTTCACCTCTCTCAACTGCACTGGATAAGATAAAGCCTACTCTGATATCCGTGGAAACTATTTTCTGCAGTTGTAAACTACTTTATTATAAATACTGAATATTCTAACCGATAAGAACGCCATTCCTGAGCGGGGCTTATTTGTGAGAGCCTATGCAGAAGTTTGTAGTGGATTCTGTCGTCACACAACGGTATAAATGCATGACTGCGATCTGAGGTGTTGTGCTACCTTGTTACTATAACGGGTTTTACTAATGAGTAGCACAATTAAAAATATCATTGTGCCTCATTAGGAAGTAAGATGAGTCCTGCACATATATTTTATGTACGTTTCATAAATAGGAATTTTATAAACGAACTTAAGCATACAAAATATTTCAAAAGAAAACTTATGTTAAATAATTAAAATTAGATAAGCCATTTCTTTCAGTTTAATAGCCATCGATTCGATCACAGTCCAAGCTGTTAAAGTTTCAGGACTGCGAATTCTAGATAGGTGCATGTGTATAACAAAAATGGAAATTCTTTCGTGACCTTTCATACATCACTATCTACGTATAAATTTTGTTGTGCCTCCTGTTTCTGTGATCAGAATGTAACTTGAAGTAAAAAAAAAAACTTTTATAACGTGTATTGTAATAACGAAACTACAATAAATAAGATTACACATTTGTTAAATGGCTGACAATTCATTTCTAGAGCCATTGGTGATGTAAACACTGAAAGCGTTCATATCCCCTTAAACTACATTGATGTAATTAGCACGTCTACAATCTTTACTTTTCTATCCGTGTAATACACACATTTGCAAAAAAAAAATAGATCACCCTGAAGGTGCCATCGCAGAGACACGTACAGTAAATGACACAGGCACAGAACATGGCAGTATTTATACAGAAAACAAAATACCACACTAAATATGTATTGCAGGGGACCAACACTTGCAAGTTGCACCTAGCATGATCTTGAACCACCCATAGCACAAAGAGACAGGCAGCGATAGGGTCGGGCATAGAGTCATACAGACGTCGGATGTTCTCCTGAGGAAGATCCTGTCACAGCTGGTGCAACTGACCTGCCAAATCCACCGTAGTTGCCGTACAATCTGGTACCAAACGCATGCGATGGGCGGGAGGTCTGGGGACCTTGCTGGCCAAGGAAGCATAATGACATCAAAAAGGCAAGCCAGAGATACCCGTGTTATGTGAGGCAGGGAAATATCCTGTTGGAAATAGGATTGTCGACAGGCACCAAGAATTTGGGGGAA
>NQII01001972.1:321493-353638 GCA_002778355.1 Clitarchus hookeri | reverse complement strand
GGGGGGGGGGGGGGGGGGTCGAAGTATTTCCTGCACGCATCGCTGCGCCATCAGGGTGCAGAAATAGTAGGAAATGGCACCCCACGCAATGACACCTCTCGCTGGGGCGGTGTGCCGCTCTACAGTGAAGCGTGGATCACGGCCTAGACAAGACGTCTCCACACTCGGATTCGGCAGTCGTGTGTATCCAGACAGAACAGTGATTCGTCGCTGAACACCACTCGTCGCCAATCCGCAAGCTGCATTTACCCGGCAGAAGGTCATACGTGCTCGGCGATGTTCAGTTCGTTACGTCATAAGGGACGCCGCGACGACAGATCCCGCTCTGCTAGCCGCCTGGACACGGTACTGGCGGACACAGGCGCATCCCCAGCTGCCGTCACATGTCCCTGGATGGTGCTCAGTGACGCCCGTGGAGTGCTTCGTTGTGCCACTTTTCAGTGACATTCTCAATTATATTTCTAAATAGTGTTGAATTAGTTTTCTAGCAGTTTAATACTCTATAAACTAACAGCAGCTCTCAAATGTGTGATTTACGGTTACACACAAACGCACGTGCTCGGCAAGAAATTAACGTTGTTTATCAACACATTCACGCCTGTTGACAAGAACATTTCGCAAATTGATTTGAAGACAAGTTACGCTTCAAAAACACACTAAAGTCTCTTTATGTTTGTATTATAATTTATAAGACAAGCCCTGTAGGACTTTGAGGCAATAACAACCAACCTTAGACTTAAGATGATGTAGACTGATTATCGTATTCTGCGCATGTACCCAACATTGATCTACCCCACGCCAACACAGCTGTCAAAGTCACATGGTCAGCAGTGATGAACGTGGTTTTTTTATATATAAATTTTCAAAATTCGAGCCCTTTTATATGAATAAAACACTTTTACCTATTTAAATTTAATATAATTGCATTAAATATTGGCTAGAGGAATCGTACGAACATCTTAAAGCACTTGTTTACATAACCAATGTTCTAACATAAAATCCTATCAACGTCGTGTATGGTGGTTGTGTTGACAGAAATATTGGGACACGGATGAATACTACGCACCTTGGATGCGCACTCTATCTTATTTTTCTCTCGACTTAAACTCGGCAAGGTACACCTAGCACCGAATTCCTTTCCGCCTGCTCTGGTCCAAACTGGTTTACCGCTGGACCAGCAGTCAAATATCAGCGGAAAGTTCGGGTACGTTTGGACTGTAAAGTCTAAACTACGGGCTCTTTTTAAGAATGATTGTAGTGAGAGTAGTGTAAATTATTTATTTTCAAATTTTAAATGGAATTTTTTCTATTCTCTGTAGTGTCTGCCAATTGCTGTTCTCATCTCAGTTTCTGCGAATATTACCACGATTACTGTAGTGCGTCAGAATTTTGCACAATGCGCCCTGGTTGGTAGATGGCTACTGATTATCGACAGTCAAGAAGTTGCCTTCGTTGAATGAATGAATAAGTATGTACATACAGAAATACGCAGCAGAAATTGTTACATTGTAGAGTAGTGTATAAATACAGAACTGTTTGACTAACTACCCACGTCAATGTAAGAGGGAGGCGAAGTGTAGCTGGAAATATTTCCATTTCGATATTGACTACTCTTTCTTCGGTTGGTCATATTTTGCCTGTCTCTGTATGCAGTAAACAGCAATTTAATTTTAAATATAATTCTGGCCTAGGGGGCCACAGTGGTGGAGTAGTTAGACTGCTCGCGTCCCACCAAGGCGAACCGGGTTCGATTCCCGGCGGGGTCGCACGCGGACATTCGCACGTGTGCCGGACGATGCCACTGGTCGGTGGGTTTACTCAAGTGTATCCTGATTCCCCCGCTCCTGCATTCCGGCGCTGCTCCATACTCACGTCGCTTCACCCTCATTGGCTCTCAAGACCTCGATGTTAAGAGCCGTCCAAATCTCTCCACTCACCGTGTCCGTATTCAGAGTCGTATAATAAGTACAGTCTGTTCACGGTTACTTCAAACTTTTCTGAAGCCCTGCTGAAGATCTACTTCCGGGCTATTCCTCCGCCTCATGTAAACAAAGCTTTAACTAAGTCAAGAAAATTACACCAAAGGGACACCGCACCGGATTCGTGCGCACTCAGTGTAATATTATTTTACATAAGAACTATTTCTTCTCCTTGTGCTTATTCATATGAATTAACAAATGAAATGTGATTTTATACAGAGAATATAGGTAAAAGTTTAATTTAATTAAAAATAAGGTAGGCCTACTTTATTTATATCGAAACAGTTATAAAACACTTTTAATACGTAACGTTTTTAGGAAACAACCAAGTTAGTGATTTTTCAAAGGTTTGATTGAAAAAGTTTGAAAAAAAAACAGCGAATAGACGATGTGAGTTCGCACCTGCAGAGAAGCGAGTTAGTCCGCTGTTGCGCGCGGGAGCAGAGAGAATGCCAGGACCCGTGATCGGGCGGTGCGGAAGGTAACTTCTAAGGAGCGATAGCTAGCAAACTTCCTCGGGGTCCTGTAATGGCCCTGTAATTTACATGATACTTGCGGCAACATGGTNGGGGGGGGGCGGAACTGTCTTCACTTCCCACTTTGCATTCATAGTTTATTTACGACGCGACGTCAGGAGCGTTGCTCGTTTTTTTTCTTAGGAAAAAAACTTAATCGACCGGGGCTTTGCTTCTTGCGTGAAGTTTCGGAATTACACTTCCCCGAAAAAATCAGTTGAAACGGGCCCACATATTTTGCATCTTAACCCTTTCTTCCCCAATGTAGATTGTTGTCTGCATGTTGCACAGGAAGATTGTATTTCATCAGCACTATACTCTACGATGATCAATTATCTCTCCTGTGGATAAGTGATAAGTAAACCGAGCTACTGCCCTGCGTTATGATTGGTTCACATTACTGTGACAACGACACGAGTTCTTTGCCAGCTTAGTACAGCACTGATATAAATAAAAATTCTTACTTGTAACTCTAGAAACTATAAATTAATGTGAGAATGAAAGGATGAACTATACATAATAATTTGTGCTGAAAAATAATTATAACAATATGTTATACAATGAAAAACAAACCCAATTCCACAATCCCTCCCCCCTCCCCCTCCAATTCAAGTCATCTTGAGAATGATCTACGGAACTACTACGTGAATACGCTGTTCTTTATTGGACTCGAACCCGGGGTTAATTGTGTTCCTAACACTTACTGTAAATCGTTGAGAAGTCTTCGTGGTCGGGGTAGCTGAGTCTTTACCTTCTGGAAGCAATATAATGGGTTCGAAACCCGGAAAAACCATACGTGAATTTAGTGCCGATTGTCATTGCGCAACGTGTAAGCCGTGCCAGCTATCTTCTACCGGGTTAGTCAAAAGCATACAGTTGAATGTTCGATCAAATCTAAAGTACACCATAAAATATCTCATCTTCCTGTATTTTTTCTTCAGGGCACTTTTTGTGGGTTACTCAAATCTAGGATGTTATTGACGGCAAAAAAATTTCGAGTAATATTTGCATGAATTGTACATTAAAAACATAACAAATTGTATTTTGTAACACAAAAAAGGAAACGAGAATGTAATACTTCCACATCATTTAAATTGTTTTTTTATAATCCACGCCTATTTGTAAAATCACACTTAAAAAAATTAGCGCTTGCCTTTTAATTTTATGTATCAGTGACAAAGAAAACCTAAAACCTAATAACACTTAAAAGCATTGGTTTTGATAAATTATTCAGTCTAAAACATTTGATGTGAAGCAAGTAATTCTGTCTGTAATGTCGTGTAATGACATAAAAAGCTTTGAGCGGTTTCCAGGTAATGCAGGTGCGTTGTATTTCGCGTAAAATTTCCTGCACATTTCCACGACTTTGGAATTAGACGTTGTATGGACTACTTGTATTTTCGCACCTGCCTTCAGTGTACAGTCAAGTATCATAATGTGTACTTTCGTACAGGAATTTCCGTCCATTTCTGACATTCTCGTTTGATAACGCAATGCATTTGCATGTGACACGATGCTTAGCTCTTTCGTACATGATACTCAACTGATTGGAAAACATACCACGTAGATTTTATGAGTCTGAGTGTACTTTCCCTTTAAATGTCACTACAAGTGATTATACGCGTGTAATTTAGCGATTACTGTTCAGACGTGTTTATCCTGTCGAGTTTGTCTCTGTTTTATTTCGTGGTGATGCATCCGCGTTCGTCAACGGCAATTACGTTAATGTGTTTCTGGCTCGATGTGTTTACAGGATTGCCCTTTTGATTAGCTTGGCTTTTAACTGTTAGTTTGTAGTTTTATTAGAATTTTCAGTCTCCTAGTTGACTAATAAAATAGTTATCTAGACAGAGAACTACCCCCTCATTTTTCAATTTATATTGTTCGTTAGAGTCCTTTTTTTCTCTCTGTTTATTTCGCGACAGTGTGCTCGTGATATTTTTAATTTGCATATGTTTTTTTCATCCTTGCACCCGAACGTTGCGAGCTCTTCCACGAATTGTGTGATGATGAGGGTAGCAATAAAACATATATATCTAATAACAATAATTATTTACAAAATACACCAGTCAAATTTTTTGCGTGCTATTACTTTTTTTTTATGTTTATGCGATTTTGATCTCTTCACGTTCCCACGCATAAGTCATAAATGGAATGGTTGGGGACTGGACACTTAGGTCTCTATTAGTAGGCTAAGAGAATGAACAAGAAATTCCATATAAATAAATCCCCTTTAGTGACGAAATGAGATTTTTCTGTAGCCACGTGTGTTAGTTTCTTTTTCGAATAGGCCTTCGCAAATTTTGCTGAACATCTTAAGCCTCTATCCTTAAACTCAAGTGAGGCATCATTGATATTTAGTTATATAAGTGTAATGTTGTCATTTGCTTAATACGTCTGTCAGTTGTCGCCGTTTGCAAGTGTAGCAGCCGTTTATTAAGTGTGCATTACATTTTGCCGCTCTATCAGCTAAAGAGCGTGAATAGCACGGAGTTGGAACTATCCCCTTTATTGAAGTCTATGCGTTTTTGAAAGTCAGAAAAGCAGTATCAAAACAGAGCAATGCAAAATAATGGAAAGTGTTTACCGGAGTGATGTACTGTGCAGAACAGGAGACTCAGGAGGAAACCCAAACGCAAGCATTTATCTTTCACGTCTACACAACACTGTGTCTTCCCCAGAAAATCAATACCGAGCATGACCGGATACGATAAATCTTTAAACAACTGAAATTGCTTCTTCCACGAAAAATGTTTAACCTTATTTTTCATGGTTACACTACAGCCTGCAAATTTGCTAAACCGCCATTGGCAAGGAAAATACGGTGTTATTGCCTAGTGAAACATGAACTATTCCCATGGCATTAGCACGAAGAATTTGGTTGCACATTTCTTGACTCATAAATGATGCTGAAGCACTTGAATCAATTAACGCAGTTTCTTGCCAAACGCCAATTTGCAATGTCACAAATAATAATCATCCCAGTTTATGTTTCCTAGACGAAAACTGATTCACACTGCTTATACCCAACTGTTTATTCTTAAAGGTACATGAGTACTGCAAAAAGTTTTCATTTCCGCAAACGTAACACACACGCAGAGATTGTGTCACTTTTTCCTGTTTACTTTCATTTTGACGTGACCCATTCTTCTCATCCGCCTGTGTACACGCGTCATGCTTATGTTTTGGCTTTTCCACGCCTTTTTCCACGTGTTCTTTAGCCCCTTTTTGCACAAAACTCGTTACCTTCCTTTTACCGTTGCTGTCTTTAAAGAAGCACTTTTCGCTAGCGTGGTTCGTGCGTGAACAGCGTTTACATTGCGGTTTTGACTTTGTCACCCTTATTTTCTCATGGATGGGGTTTATATTGGCAAAACAAGTTATCATGGATTGCACATCTTTTATTGATAGCAGGTTATGCAGAAACTCTGATATTCATCTCAGATACAACACAACATGTTTTATTCGAAATAAACATGGGTTTTAACTCCACTTTTAGGGGCATGTACACCTTCATATATATTTTCCTCATAATTCTTTGTGAGGAATCACCTCCAGGTGTTTGTCGGTGATATTTAGTAACGCGTTGTATGTAACGTGGAACTGTCACACTGTAAAATAAAGATTGAGTGTCCCTTACCTGAAAACAAAAAATAATATTTGTAACACATGCAAGGTGGCCAAAAATCAGATACCAGTTTTTTTGCTAAACAGTGTACTAGCCAAATATGACTCTCATAAACGAGGGTACAAAAGCTTGAACACCATACACGTGTATGATGTCGTAATTAGTTAACAGAGGTCCACTTAGGTGCCCGATCCATTGAGGTTGGACTCATGGTATGAGTGATTGAAACTCCGCATGCTGGAGGATGTCTGGAGTGATACCTACTCAGAGTATTGACGTAGTGAGCGTATACACAGCTTCGGCACACACTACATTCACAGTGATATTCATATACTCGAATCAGTGGAAATGACTTCACTTAGAATCGGTAGTAAGCTACTGGTTGTTTGAGCGAAACAATTTCGCTGATGGAATAAGTGACAGCCAACTGCGTGCGGGGAATTAAATGTTGTTTTTATTTAATTTAGCCAGATAGTTACAAGTAATAAACTTATTTCCTATAGTTACTGGCGATGATGTGCAATTTAGCGTACTTTTGAAAAAAGTAAGAAAATTTTAGTACTCCGTATTTGAACCCACTATTACCCGCATCCCTCCTGTCAACTTACCATTAAAGCCACCAAACCGATGTTCAGTTTCTGGAGAAAAATGTGTTTCTTACCAATAACGAAAATACCTAACTCTAAATGTTATGCAATTTATTTTCTTTTACAATTCGATTGATAACATTAGGATTTTTAATACGAATACTAGCCATACTCCATGCAGTTTAAATCTCTAAACCAAGCACTATGGTGATTATGTGAAAACGAAATAAAAGGTGTGAAAACTAAGTGAAAAACTGGTGTTCATTTTAGCTGGTAAAATGGAATTATAAAAGATGAAATCCGCATTTTAAAAAGTATATTTAGTGTATTTTATTATCTCATGTGTTATTTCATTTTATATACCATGTTTGACTAAACCATCAATCAAAAAGCAAATCATTGAAAAACTGCGAATAGTTGATGAATTAGTGGAAAATGTCACTGACTCAATAAATAAAAAAAACTGCCATTTTTATTAATTTTTTTAGTTATGTTAAACTTACAAATATAAATGTTGACTAAGTCAGGCGCTGTGAAATTCTCACAGATTCAGATTCAGGGTGTACAGGTCTGGACCGCTAGTAGAGGTCTGGATAGTATCTCGGCCGGTACACGGGTGCCTCTGGGTGTGAGTGTCTCGGAGACTGTAAGGTAGGAGAAAGGACGGTGTGCCACATTACCAGGTTCTGGGCTCGGAACTGGTCAACTGCAGCATCAGCTGAACGCTCTGCTGCACTGATTCAGCGTAGCTCCATCCTTCATCTCTCAGGGGCGCTCGGCGTTCTTGGTACACTCCCAATGGAGGTCGGGCACAGCCGTCCGAGGGCCACCTATGAAAGCGGATCGGCAAGGGCCTTGTTATGAGTGCCGAAACCATGTCATTATTAGTCGACAAATAAACCTGTTTCCGTTAGAAAAAAACCAGATTGTGTGAGCCCGTAAATTAGGTCATTCCAACGGAGACATTCCTCAGCAGTTAAAAGTTTCTCATTCTACTGCAAGCTATGTCATTGGGACGTGAAAACGTCATTCAATATCTAGACAGTCATATCAATGATTGCACAGGGCTCCCTGTGCAGCTCAGGTACAAACAGTGATGGGACTCAGTCGGGACCTTGATGCACTTCTTATAGAGCACGGAGCCAGGAAAGGGGCACTAGCTGGTGAATTTTGACTCACCGATGATCACTCTGTCTCACGTCACCAAGAACACTAACTGTCTTTTCTTGCGCTGATATTTTTGATCGTTAATTTATTTATCGCTTTCACTTTAGCTACATTAAATTAAGCTTGGATCAGAGCTAGACTGCAGAGTAAAATAAATTGCATAACTTTATAACATCGAATTTCTTTCAGGTGTAGGCTTTATTAACTTCCATCATGTCTCGCTATTTTTTGTCCTTTACCCGATGTTTCATTCCGTGTTTTAGCGGACAACTGAACTACTGTCCCAGAAATTCAATCTCCCGGATTTCAAAGGCTCGGAATTTCGCAACTGTCACCTCGGCTTCATGACGCGAGTGTGAAGAGAACGAGAGTAATTAGCTTCTGCTCGACACTGCTACCCTCGCAATGTTTGTCGGCGGACGCTACAGCCGAGTCACCCCGGATATCGGGAGAAAGACCGCACGAGGAGCGGACGCGAGAGAGAATCGACCGTTAACTGCCACCCTCCCCCTCCCTCCAGCATCGTGGGGGGTGAAATCGCCGTTTTAATCAACAGTTTTACTATTGCGACGCAATATTTGTAAATCGTTATGACTCTCTCTCCTTTCCCTGGAGCCAGGCGGCCGACCGCTGTACTGCCGGAGTAGTTTGGTTTGCTGGCACGCGATGGCGCAGCTGTTCGTAACAACCCTCTGTCGACCAACCGCGCCTTGATGCTCCCACCCCTCGGCGCGGACCGTGATTGGTCGCCGTACCCCCGCGCACGGTGCAGGGCACTGGCACGCGGGTTTTTAAAAGGCAGGGACGTGACTAGCGAGGATATACGTGAAGTAAACGGTGAGACCTCTCAAATACTTATCTCTATCTCTCTCTCTCTCCCTCTTTATCTCATGTCCGGCTCTTATCGCCTCCCACCCGTCTTCCTTTTCCATTGAATCTAACTCTTTCGCTAAGTGCTCACGTCTGGTGTTATGGAAATACTCTGAGGTCCTCCGGTGCCATCGATACATTACTTGCAGAAGAAGACTTGCATTCTCGATATCCCTTGCGTCGTCTTCCGATGACACCCCGACAACTGCGAGTTTGCATCCATGTTTCATCCACACATGGAAGACAGCCGTGATCTAGTATTGTCTGTCTCACGAACGATTACATTTATTTTACAGTTCTGGAGAGATTTGGACAGGTCTTAACATCGCGGTCTTGAGAGCCATTGAGGGTGAAGTGAGGTGAAGATGGAGCTGCACCGGAATGCAAGGGCGGGGGAAACGGGAGATTACCCAGGGAAAATCTGCTCGCCGGGCCACCTGGGGAAGAATATCGCTTGTAAGCTCGTAAGAACATAATAATTTTTTTTTAGCTTAAATTGGGGCCCCGCATTTGTTTTGTTAGTGATGTGAGAGAAGGAAAGTTCATGTTGGAACACGTAGAGTGGTTGATGCAGTGTTAGCACACGCACTCTACTCCACATCCCCTCTATACTCCATTCACAGGTACTTCCAACTTATCTGAAGCCCTGCTAAAGTTCTGCTTCCAGGGTATTCCTCCGCCTCATGCAAACAAAGCTAAGCAAAGTCTAGAAAATTACACCGAAAGGGATAACGCGCTTAATTCGTGTGCACTCGGTGTAGTAATATTTTTCAAAGGTTAGATACAAAGAGTGTGAAGAAACCGCGAATATACTATAACTGTGAATCAGATGCACGCATTTGAACGCAAGCTCCGGCAAGTGTAGGTACTTGCAATAATGGTTGCAGCCTGTTAAGGGGAAAAGTTTCATGTCGTTACGTCTTATTTTAAAGTTTAATGTTTATTTTTGTGACGATCAAGTTCGTTTCTTTTCTTTTTATACATGTTACAGCAAGAACTGTCGCAACTGTGTCATATTTATATTTCTACAAATTTGGCGTTTTTACATGATCGTTGTAAGCATAATAGTCAACAGGTCCATATAATTTTAAACTTTTACAGATGGCGGAGAGATTCACAGGTTGCAGAAGGGAAAAATTAACGGGGTATTTTTTAATATGCTCGGGTCACTATTAACCAAAAGGTCTTCAAGTGTCGCTGTAGCCCATTTTCTTCTTCTTCTTTTTTAGGACTGTCTCCTGTTTAACCGCATCTTTCTAATTTCTGGGTTCCGCTTTTGTTGTTTCAGAGGGTGAGTGATACCTTCGTCCCATCAGTTCCTGTGCACGCGAGTGTACAAGAGCGGCAAACCTAAGGTAACATTACTGGAGCATATACAACTAACGACGAGCGATTATGTACAAATCATCTCAAAATGAATCGGCACCTTTCATCAAATCAACTCAACACCCGGTCAGCATCTAGAGACAAACATTCCGTTCGTTATTCAATTAATTCTGTAAATGTGTACGGGGCTTTCAGAACTCCATACAACCAATCAGCACGCTAGTTTTGCGTCACGCGTGCTAGCTTCTATTGTCTCTTGTCATCAGTGACGTCTGAGGGCGTGGATATCACCAGTGCTCGGTGTATGCTGACTGTACGTGACGAAAACTTTATATTATATCCATCAAATTTACAATTTTTTTTTTTACCAAGGGCATTTTGAGAATACTCGTAATACACTTTCTCTTAATAATAAGGTTGGTGTATGTCTCGTTGATTAGTTAACTTATTTTTTTGTTAATTTCAAACACGTGCATAATATATTTTCGAGTAAATGAAGTTCGGAAATATATATATATATATAATATTACTGCAATTAATTCGTTTGATGTTTCGAGGTACTCTCGTCGTTTTACACTTTTCTTCGCTTCTGAAATCGATTATTATGGTACAATATTTGTCAATTTCGGAAAGTCATCAGACGTCTTTTGGTTAAGGAGTAATACTATAAACAGTTTTAGATTAAGAAATGTCTGGAAAAAACGTAATATTTGTGAAAAGAAATAACGTTTGTAAGTCTCATCGATCTCTTGGCGTTCTGTATTTTTACGTCGTATAATCAAAGAGTATCTTACGTATAGACTGTGTTGTAAATTGATAGGAAGTTAAGAAACAGTAACACAATGTCTACTTATGAATACTTATACATAGTTTATAAGAATAACGCTTGTAATTCAATAAAATTATGAAGAAAACATTAAATTATTTTAAAAGTAACCGTAACTAACTTCTACATTTCCATGGAAGTCAAAATATTTTATTTGTCTAAACGTCTACTGTTATTTTTAAGATCCGAATTCTCTTTGATTACGTAATATACCTTTATTTATAAATTGTTTTTTATCTTCGATCGTAATAACTTTTATCTCGTGTTTCAAACACCGCAACGCAGTTGGAGCGTAGGGAAGTTGTGCGCCAAACACTTCACAACTTCACTATAGATTGTCACGCTCTTATGAAGTTGGAGGTCTCCAAATATAGTTACATTTTACGTGTCAACCACTGACATTATAGTTTTGAAAATTAAGTTTGGGAATTAACGTTTCATCAAGTAATAGGGGGTGCCAAATTCTTTACATGACTTTGCACGACCTAACATATTGAAAAAGGTTCCTGTGCCGCTGAGAGAAAGTGAAACCTTCGAAATGTAATGGATTCAAGTAACGTAGATTTCAGGACATTTACAGCACGATCGGCTGCATTATTAGCAGTATGAATAACACAAAGTTTGGAAACTAACACGGTTGGAATGGGCGTCTTATAAGATGTTCAAGAGGTGAAAAATATTTTAGGAATTTTCAACATACATTCTTTTTTTGGACATGTAATATGAAAAAATACCCTGAATAATAATGTAAATGATCGAAAATTGCTTTAATTAAACTAATACAAGAAGATATAAAGATTTTTTTTTAATTTTTTTTTTTTTTTTCGTAGAAATATCAAAACTGAACGGAATTAATATATAAGGCTATAGCTGAAAAAATTACATTATCCATCTTCATAATGCCATGATAATATTTTCTTGGTAATTTTGTTCGCTGTTCAGCCGTATTTACAATATAATTTTCTTTAAATAATAAAATGTTATTTCAAAATAACTAGAAGTTAAAAAATTTACATAGGTAAACCAAGTCTCGTATTTCAAACTAAATTTCCAACATTACAATTCCGTGGTTTCAAGAAAAACTTGTCTGAAACAGAACTTTGTGTCATAATAACTTTATTTAAGTTATACGAATCAATATTTGATGTTTAATGTTTTATAGTTACGCTAAAAAAACATGAAGAATGTAAATTTTAAAAATTATTTGGTATTTTTATTAACTTGTCATTGTTATATCACGAAGCCACCAAACATTGTCAAAATCAAGAAAAAAATGTTTGGCTTTTGAAAGATCTTCAAAACTTAATGTACGCAGAACTATGAAAAGAACCTAGATACTTTAAAACAACTCGCATTCAAATATTGTATCGCAGATTCCCCCACCAGTTTTTTTTTTAAACACTCTCCTTTCAACATTTCTCATTTCGTTTTCCACAGGAAAAGTTTTCTCCTTATTTATAACGTGTCTAGTGGGAAAGGGGAAGGGAAGTTTGAACTCTTGGAGTTGAGCGATCCATCTGCTGTATTTATTTCTCCAGTTTTTTCTTTCAGCGGATCGCATTTTTTATGATCCCCGCTGTGCTCGCGCTGGACACATTGCCCCAGATACGTCACAGCGCTGCTCCGGGTTCACTACTCATTTCCGAATTGAAAGAGACATTGCGACCCATCAGCTCGTTTCGCTCCTCTGTATCCCCGCTGAAAGCAAAGAAACAGCAACGAAATATTTCTTTTTGATGTTCCGCTGAAGATGGAGCGAAACATAAAACTGTCATGTAGGTCCTGGTTTTCGCGTGCGAGGATGGATTCTTTTCATTTGAGGAAGAGAACTGTTTACCTGTTGGTTTTACTTGCTTCGCTCCAAGTTTTAAATATATAGAATTGCCAAAAGAATTCACGAAGGAATCGAGTATAAACACTCAGATTATTTTTTCTGTAATTTTTTCTGTAATGTGTACTATCTAATATTAGGTCTGTAGTTTGAAAATTATTGCCTTTATCAGTAAGGATTAAGTTTAACTTGCTTGTGTAATTTAAATAAGTTTGCATTTACTTTTGAGGATTTTGATATTGAGTTGTATTACTGTATGAATAACAATTTTAATAACTCCTTAAGTAGTTTAAGCAAAAATATTTCCCCCACGCACTTAAAACCAATTTGTAGTAGTTGTACCAAATGTATTTTTGAATAGACAAAACTTAATTAGTAAGGAAATTATTTTTTCTTCCAACCAAATTATGAGCTGACTCACTTTATCTTTAGTTTATAACAATATATTTTATTATAGTGTTTATTCTAATTATTTGGTCGAAACAACCGCACTTGTCTGACAGAATATAATCATTATTTTTGCTTAGTAACGCAGATATTTCTCTTCGTACTTATTGGGAGTTGAAGGTAGCCATCAAGTAACATATCTGGTGAGAAAACAAGGTTTAATTCTAAAATATTACAACGAACCTTCATTTTACTTGAACGTTTTCTCCTAAGCTAAATACGCACCGTTACGTACGTTGTCTTTCGATGGTCAAGCTGTGCCGCAGATCGTGAACAAGTCTTCCATTCTTACCATCAGCTTCTCAACACAAACAAAATCACTTCCTTTCAGTAAGCATTTCACTTTGCGTATTTCCGCATACTCATGGTGATTGCTACTCGCCTCCCACCTAGGCGAATCGGGTTCCATTCCCTTCGGGGTCGCTCCCTGATTTTCGCATGTGGGAATCGTGCCGAATGATGCCGCTGCCCTCCCCCGCCAACCGCTCTTGCATTCCGGCGCTGCTCCATACTCATTTCACTTCAACTTCTTCGGCTTTCGGGACCTGAATGTTGAGAGCCAAGCACGTCTCTCACTCCTGCACGTGGTAATTTTAGAAGAGACTGTGCTGTTATACGGAAACGCAATCCGTGATGTGGGAAAACGGATGCGAGCTCCGTAAATACGACACACGGACCGCGCGTCGTTGTATTTCCTGTAGCTCCGTGTTTCCGAGACGAAGAACTGCAAGTCGCTGCGGTAAGGACCATGACGTCACAGGTGCCTCTAACAGTTAGCAACACACGGCACTCAAACATTGCTAGGAACTGCAGAAGTTACCATGTCGCATTCATATAATCAGTAAGTGACTGGGAGTTACGGACTACTAATGTCTTTCATCATGTTTAAATCTCGCTTCAGAATTAGATGTTTCACCTCCATTAAATTCCTTCTTTATGTGCAGCAAAATACTCGTATACGAAAATTGAACACAATTTTATTAGTAATGTCTTTTTTTTTTAAACCGTAAGTAAAGAAAAACTAGCTGCCAAATTTACAAACAGGTTGCGGGTATTCACGTTAAATTCCATCAAATTTACGAAAGTCCGGTGTTGTAAACGTGACAATTCCGCAATGTCCGTAAGTTTTGGATCATTTTGCCAGCACTTCTCGTAAAAAAACTGCACTCTCTTTCGTCGTGTGCAAATGATCGTGCGAAATTTGGGCGTCTCGTAACGTCGACTTTTAACATGTCAGTGCGTAAGTGTCTTTGAAAATTCTAAATTTAAAAAATATACAAATTTGTTAAAATAAATAGCGGGCTTAGTAAGAACATTAGAACACAATACGTGTGTGGCCACAGACAGCAAGAACTTAGCTGTAAGCTACAGTTTCATATTCGCGGCAGGTTTAAAACGTCCCTATGCCAAGTAGTGAACTATAAAGGCATTTAGAACTGCGAATACTTTTAAAGATCCACTTACGAAATGTTTTTGTATTCGAAAACGGTGAAATAACATCCGCTTCGGCACTATCGTTCAGGACCTCTAAAGGCGCTACCGATCTGGCGCTGGAATTGAGTTTGAACTCATCGGTTTTTAATGAAGCCATTTAATGTGTCCCTATTATAACGACGCATGAAAAAAAAAACAGCACTTCAGACGAGGTACGAATATAACTCTTAATATATCATGCACATTACAAATGATATTTCCAAGCCCTCTAAGATAGCTAACAACGTGCGAGACAACTATAGGAGCATGCACTGAACTTGGCTTCAGACGTTCCAGCACTGAAATGACAGCGCCACGGCTTGAACTCCCATACACCGTAGGTACGACAGTTCTGTGGCTTGCGCGTAGGTGCGATGGGACGCAAGGTACGCGTAACATTGTCCGCCTTATAGCTGGCTGCTTCTCAGCCTCGAACACGCTGAAGAGCTGCAAGTAAGCGGTGCCCTTAAGGAATACGTCACACAAAGCTATTCCAGTTACATGACCTTTAGGCTGTTCACGGTTTGTTGAGCCTAAGACCTGCTTAGGATCTACTTTTCTTCTCATTTTGTATTATTCCGCCATATGTAGAATTAACATTGCCAAGAACCGTCTCACTTTGTTCATGTTGTTATGGATAGTGATTTTTTTCAAATGTAAATTTGAAAATAGCTAACTTTACCGCGAACAGCCCTTTGCAACACTTGAACACTCAGGAAATAGTTGAGATATTTTATTTATATTTTAATTCCTTTTAAGAATTTTATTTCCCGCAACAAATCATGTTTATGAATAACTTTTGTCAAATTGCTGTTTTAAATATTACATTTCGAATATTAATATTTGAGCACTACCACCATGCCACTTGTAGAAACATTATTAGTCGTCCCATTGTCATTACTATACATACTCAGGATGTTAGGAACGTTTCCATTCTTCATGAAGTTCCAGCAATTAGACATGCTACGAGTGTTGCTTATTGTATTGTTGCAAAGCTTCCTTAGGCCCACAGTATACATGTGTGGAGCTGCGTATACTAAATGAAATATCTTATTTTTCGACAGGAATAGAAGCTGTTCGATAAACATCCATTTTGTTTTTAAAACATCTTGTTTACCTTCGTTGTTTCCTGCCTGCGTAGGCGATAAGGGAAAGAGAAACACGCCTCTGCTTGATATTTTTATTTTTCGAAAGGAAAAGGTGTAACAATAAATTACAGCGCGCACGCATTCCATATGAAAACTTGTAAATGCCGTCGTATTTTTCTGCAAGAGAAGTCTTTATAGCACAGCTCTCGAATCACTGTATCAGTTCTCGTCCTCTTTCTTCATTTCTTCCCGCGTCTCTTTCTTCTTCCGCGCTCCTGAAAGTGATCAATTTCGTGCCGTCGACAGGCAAGGGGAGACCGCGTGCACGAGAGAGAAGAAATAAACATTTTTTTGGCGATACTCAACAACAGTCGTAAATACCGAAGAAAGTGACGCTCTGCCCTGTTCCCTCTTCGTCGGCGGCGTCTTCCACATACATATGTACGACCAAAGGCATATTTCTCCTTCTTGAATATCTCTGCTGTACCTGGCGACCCACGCATCTCCGTACAATCGCGAGCAGAAATGTTTTCCAAGAGTTCGTAACTTTCGCCGCACTGTGGCTTACCACGTACACGCGCTCTCCAAAACGACGAAGCACAAACTTTGGAGTTAAAAACCATACAAAAGTAGTTTACCTCATTTTCAATCAAAATAAATATCCCTGCTTTCGTAAGCGTACTCTATGCGCATATCGCAAACGCCCAACCAGAGTAGAAAAAAAAACAAGTATTTTAAAAATAATTTAAAATATTTCTAACAGTATTTATAATAGCATTTAAATGCACAAGAGCGGGCGCTCTTATACTTATTTATAGAAATTAAAATAATAGACTTGTGATGAGATAGACGGATTTTTCGTCTTCTGCGCATGTGTCCAACATTGACCTACCACGCACCAATACAGCTGTCAAAGTCACAAGTTCAACACTAATGAACGTGTTTGTTTCTATCTTAATTATCAAAAGACAATCCCTTTTGTGTGAATAAAATACTTATACCAATATGAATTTAATTTAATTGAATTAAAAATTCGCAAAGATATGTCTACAGACATTTCAAAGCACTTGTTTACATAAATAGTCTTCTAACCTCAAATCCTGTCCAAGTCGTTTATGGAAGTCGTTTTGGCAGAAAAGAGGTCCAGCGTTGGGACATGGAGACTTGGTTTTGCCTGGCCACTCTGCTCCATATTCACTTTACGATGTGAAAACTCGAAAGTAGCACAGCGACGTACAGTCACACATTTATCTTTTATCACCTCGTCGTAAAATGAGAGAATCACCGCTGGAAAAAACTCGTAAAGACGAGTTGACGACGTGAAGACTGCGCGCGTAGAGGCGATGTGCTATGCGATGCACTTGTCTGGGTCGCCCTTAGCTTCAAGTCCTCGGACACCCGAGGTGCCTTCTGATAGACGACGCCCTTAACAAGTAACTGGAAAATGGCGACGTCAGTTCAATATTTACTGTCATTGGTTCTTCGCTGTTAAAAGTAAAGAGCTGTGTACTGTCCGCGTCAGACGTCGTGGCACTCGAGCTCCCAAGCACTACGGTATTGGGACTGGACACTGCTAGGCGCTGCATCAGGGAAAACACGCAAAACCGTAAAAGTAAGGGAATTTTGTGTTAGGTAAGGGAATTTAGTTAAATAGTTTAGAATGTATTTAATAATATAATAAATATTGAGTTATAGTACTTCTGCTGCACGCCGTCATATGAATTGTACTGTTACTCCAGTTACGCTGTTATTTAACCTCTGTGTCACAAATTCTTCCATTTGCCATCTTTGTACATACGTACTTTTTATTAGTTTTTTTTTAATTTTTGTTCTTGTACGTTTATTATTTTTTGTACTTGTGTGTAGGGACTATGGAAGGTTTATGCTGNGCTGTTATTTAACCTCTGTGTCACAAATTCTTCCATTTGCCATCTTTGTACATACGTACTTTTTATTAGTTTTTTTTAATTTTTGTTCTTGTACGTTTATTATTTTTTGTACTTGTGTGTAGGGACTATGGAAGGTTTATGCTGTTATGAGGGAAGAAATGAGGTTAATTATGAATACAGATCAGATATTTAATACACTTTTTAGGAGTCACAGTAATCATAAGCTATTGGCGAGGGAGGTCCTTCTCAATTACAAGATATGACTAACCTGAATGCTACCATCGCCGGAGGCTGAGTGTTGAGTCGGAAAGCGACGAGCGGCACGCCAAGCTGCATCTTGATGGCTTCATCTCGGCGTGGGTCCACAGGAATACACCGTACAACGTGTTGCCAAGTATTATACAGTTTCTGGTGGCGTAATTGTCCCAAATACCGCGCCGCCGGGAGGGGAGCTCCACTGGCGCTTCGCTGATGTGGTTTGTAAACTACTATTGCTGTAATGTGTTTGGGATTCATCGCCTGGCCTGGATACCAACGCGTCGGTGCTTTTCGCTAGTCTTGTCCGCCTTTACTGAATCATAACAATAGGAAGGCATCCATCAATAAAGGCTGTGTTTCTGTTACTCATACAAATTTACAAATCGTTTTAGGAAAAAACATACAAATATTTTAAATTTTTTTGCCTCGTAAGTTGGTTAGGGAAATGTAATAGGATACCTGGAAAAGTCAGGTAATTTGCTAAAAACACCAATCACGCCGAACAAAGCTGCCCACGCGTAAGCAGATACTCTATTACCGTTTTTGTTCTTGGTTGAAGGATCAGTTTACGACCATACTGGTTTGTCGTTGTTTTAAATGCAGATTCCTATGTAAACGCACAACAAGAAAATAGACGCTACAGATATTTTACTTAATTTTTGGTAATCATGTGTAGATATTAACATATACTCGTACGTCATCACTGTATCCGTGTGTTTATCATCCGTAACCGTAAAACTGTTGGGAACGAACACTCGTAGGTTATCTACTACTGTTGCGTATATTAGACAATGTGGGCTCGGTTACAACAAAGACTCGGTTGGAAGCGGAGAGAGCGTTGGAGATATCTGCATGGCAGTCGTGGAAGAAAGAAAGAAGAAGCTGTAACATTGGAGGACTCTGGTGAAGATGCTGTTTCTTAAGGTTATTACCATTAAGGCTCTGCTTCACCCCTCCAGAAAGTCTTCGTTTTCGCGTCATAATTTCGGATTCATAGTAATAACTGGCAATGTACGATTATAGAAAAATTACGTTTTACCAGTTGTTTAATATTTTTGTGCGTAATTTTAATTGTGTGTTTTCTGCTTGTTGTGAAAAGTCAGTGGCATTTATATGTTATCAATAAGTTCCTGCCCTTTTGCAAGTACGAAATAATACTCAGTAAAAATTAGATACAAAAGTATTTTACAACTAGTAAACTGAAGAAAAAAAAACCATTCT
This sequence comes from Clitarchus hookeri, assembly GCA_002778355.1. NCBI lineage: Eukaryota > Metazoa > Arthropoda > Insecta > Phasmatodea > Phasmatidae > Clitarchus > Clitarchus hookeri. The sequence goes on along the minus strand of NQII01001972.1, from coordinate 334,533 downwards.
GTAACCTAACATTTTCTGTAATAGCTCTGGAACTGTAATTATGGCACGAGAACGAAGGATGTCTGCATAACAGAATAAGCTGAGCCTTAAAGGATGAAGGTCGGGAGAAAGTAGGGTTATTGTAAGATAACGTAGATATACTTAGCGTGGTTAGCGAGGGTTAATATGAGATGTGGTGAACCGCTACTGGGTCGTGACGAAGATAGCGTTGTAACCACGCATCTCTGACGGCGGGGGCGGTCACATGCAAGCCTGCCCATGTGGCAGTGTTAGTTTCACATATCGTGGGAGAACATACAATGTGAATACAACTAGACCACAAACAGCCCTTTCAAAATACTGTCAACAGTATTTACATGAATGTGACATAATAACTTCTGCAGTTTGTAGCAGTGTTTGAGTGTTGTGTTGCTAACTGCTACTTTCTGATGTTTGGTGGTAAGTGAAGTGGCTCAGTGTTGTTCGTCGTCGAAACCCGAAGCTACAGGAAATACAGTGGTGGTACGTATTTGTATCTACGGATCTCTGCTCCGTTTGTCGACGGTTGCCGTTGGTTGGTTGGAGGCTTGTTCCCCGGGAACATTTATAATTCAAAGGTTTGAAATTTAGCAGTAATTAAACTTGATTCGTAATGAAATTATGTGAACATCGTAGCCTAGTAACTAAGCAGATGAACGGAGTAGACAAATGCAGGTATTCATTATTGTCACATTACGATGGCACGTACACCACTTGCACTAGAGCGAAACACGCCATCGACGTACTAACTTAACCTAGTTTTATTTTCTTGATGTGCTAAGGCATTGTTCCATTTGAAAAAATTATCTTTGTTCATGAAATACACATTCTAATACCAATGAAAATCTGTGTCTGGGCTGCAGTTATTAGCTCTTGTCTAAACTTAACTTCTGTGAAACTAGCACATCAATAGCAAAATACATTTCCAATATTTTTGCTTTGCGAGTTTTAGGTAAATTCACCCTGAATTTGAGACAATATGTGTGTGTTGGTTTATAGGTTGAGACGGCAAAATTTTTTATCCCACAAAACTCAAATTTTTTTAAATTAAATTTACATATCTGCGAAATTCATCATGCAAGGCCAGCAAATCATTGAAGTTCCTTTTCAAACCAACGATATCATTGAACTCCTGCGATCACTATCCGACATTTAGGATTCTCGGGGAGGCAATCAACTCAGATCGCACACTGAGAAAAATATTTGTCTCAGTATACCAAATAAATTTGTTTGCGTGACTCTCAGCTAAGCGATATTTTGTTGGTTCAACGAAGCGTCAGTTCCTCCAAAGTAATAAAATTTGTTCACAAAGCCAAATAATCGATTAAAAATAATTTCGTTTGTAACAAACAAAATATTTCTCTATTTTAGTATGATAAACAAATCTCTAGTGTGAGCAAACAAATCGTTACAATTTATCAACAAAATAATATGTTAATTTACGTTCGATATATTTTGAACAAAGAATTTATTTGCAGTGACCAAAAACACTAATCTATTTGGTTGATTTTCGCCTTCTTTGTTTTTCTCAGTGCAACGCCTTGCATACGACCCTTGTGCGGAACGCTCAGTGTGGCTGATACAAATGCTCGCGATGGCGACCGTATCATTGGTGTGGCGTAACAGTACCGCTGACGTAAATAATGTATTGTCCTCCCACGCCCAAACTCCCGATAGTTTTATATTGCTTTCTGTTCCACGAGTAACGCTGCTCTGACCCAGTTCACAAATGGAAACTTGTCGGTTGCAGCGCCATTTTGACCCACAGCACGACACTTCAGGGAGTGTTGCTCGCAGATATTTGCACTTATACTACTGTCGTAATAACTTCCGTATCCTACTGTGACCTTTCTCTCGAGCAGACTTCCAAGTTAGCAGACTAGTCGTGCACGGTGTAATTTCCGTTCATATACATGAACATATTTACCATGCCACAATTTTGTAGTCCCCAATTAGCTGATTCCTGAAAGAAAACTCGATAAAATGGTAATTTTTCCAACCACTCGTAATTCGGTAGGAAACCAAATATGGTTAGTAGATTAAAACTTTTCATTATTTTTGTCATTCTTAAATTTATTTAGTTGTCTTATATTTTTACGTTGGACGTAATCGGTGTCTTACGAGATCCATGCACAAGTCATCTCGCAATAAAGATGTTAAGAAATGCGCCTAGCTAAGTTGCCATGCTCTAGGTATCAATATCTAAGATACAATCCATTTTAAATAATACATCAAACATGACATAAAACAAATTAAAAGATAAATGAAGAAAAATACATTATTGTGCCATGTTAATCCAGAATTTTTAATCGCCATAAAATTTACGAAATCCTGTAGCATCAACAAACAAAATGCCTCAAAGGTAGACGTTTTAAATTTATGCTCTATTTACACTTATAATAATTTATTTGAAGTAAAATATGAATGCATCAAATGTGTCTAAAGTCAACAACCTGTGGTTATGAAGATCAATCATTATCTGAAAATTGCTCCAGATATATCATATTTAAAAAAAACATAAAATATCAACAGAGCGATCATCAGGAAAGGAAGTAAGACGTTATCTCTATGTTATATTTATGGTAGTTTATTATTTATCTTAAAGTGCAACGATTTTACTTTAGTTTTTCTCTGAATTATCACGTAAGTTACTTTTACAGCAAAATCTAGAAGGCAGTCAATACCTGACACAAACTATGCGACACGCCCTACTGTAGCACCCCTACTTGTTGAGCGTTTCCCGTTTTTGGATTTGAATTATTCTTCCCAAGCGGCGGCTGAAGTGTCGGCAGTAATGCCAAGTTTGTGCCTGCACGGCGCGCCGAACGCAGGGTGGGATAAATCGTTCGACAGTTGGCGAACCTAGTTAGCTCGGCTGCACAACCTGTCTTGTTCCGGGCGTGAATTGCCGACGTGCCACATGCCGCTGACTTTGTATGATTCCCTCATGATGGAGAGAGAAGCCAGCGGGTGGAAAGAAACAGGAAAAGAGATGGATGGAGGAAAGACACATGCACGCACCCATACATGTTCGGAAGCACACTCGTGAGAACGCCTTTGCCGACATATTTCACGAGCCGACGCCAACTCCACTTCGACCCCATAAACTTTACACCCCGCAGCCCCCCCCTCCCCTATTGAGACACCCCACTCCAGGCCCCTTCCTTCCCCAGACTCCCTTACTCACCAACCCTTCCGATTTCTGAACCACCCCTTACCCTTTCGCACCACATTTTACCCCTTCTCGCTCAGCGATCGTCTCTGGCAACACTTGCAGCGATAAGTCAATGTTCTCCACACTCTGTCATTGTCGGATCCGGAAGACGAAAAGTTGAGCCAGGGAAGGCGGTGTTTTAACACTAGGACCCTCATATATAGGCTAAGCTGTTCACGGTAAACCGAGCACGTTTACAAGCCCAGCTTAAGATCTATTTGTATGCGCATCGTGTATTCTTCCACTACATGTAACATGGACATTTCCGTGGCCCATACAACTTTATTCATGCGTCGGTCGAGTGAGTGAGTGAGTGAATGAAGAGATTTGGGTGGCTCTTAACAGCGAGGTCTTGAGAGCCGATGAGGGTGATTGAGGTGAATATGGAGCAACGCCGGAATGCAAGGATGGAGGAAACCGGAGATCTAACCACTACACCACCGCGGTCCCAATATCTATTTGTTTACGCATTGTGTATTATTCCACCATATGTAAATGTAACATTGCCATAGGCCTGCTCACTTCATTTATGGGTTGGTCAATTGAAACTGTAAAATGATTAGAAAAGTAAATATTTTTACAAATGTGCTAATTCATTCACACGTGCATTAGGGGGGCCGCAGTGGTGTAGTGGCCAGGTTACTCGTCTCTCACCTAAGCGAACCGGGTTCGATTTCCGTCGCGGTCGCTCCCGGATTTTCGCACGTGGGAATCGGCGGCTTTTCTCAGGGATCTCCCCATTTCCCCCGTCCTTGCATTCCGGCACTACTCCACACTCACCTCGCTTCACCCTCATCGGCTCTCAAGACCTCGATGTTAAGAGCCACCCAAATCTCTCCACTGCTCTTAGAAGCGTTTTGTTGTTAAACCCAGAATAACCATAACTTCCTAGCTAATAATTACTGTCGATGAAACCGTGATTTTAAGTGTTATCCTTGTCAACTGATATTGGTTTTCTTGCTACCAGCCATATTTCAGTTAGCTGTTTGAAAAACATATATGGTTTTTACCATGTCATATTTTTTCCCGGAAAATTTACCTGCGAAAGAGTTTTTTGCGTTATCTTCCTGCGTTTCTCTCTCTTATATACTTGTTTTTATTTATTTACATATGTCATAAAAACAAAGTTCTCCATAACTTATAGCTCTGTTATGCTTATTTTCTTATTTATTTCACGTGGTGGCCTTTTTAAAGCTCTTTTGTTTTTTTATGTTTAGTTATAAGCCACGTTATTCACTTTCTTGTCTCATTATCATCATCTACCCAGCCATTTCCTGTACTCTTTCAGCAGGTAGATGTTGCGTGATAGGTGTTTATGCGACCAAAATGAAAAGGTTATGATATATAACGTATTGCATGTAGCACAGTTTTGTTTAGTGTGGCCTTCAGGAAGAATTTCAAAGATATTTCAGGTATAGGCTATCCACAGTTGACAACGTGGCTTCGTTCATATACACGATAATTTAACTGCAATTAAATGTACAAATATAGGGTTTAGAAAACAAATGGACAAATGTGCATCACCGTGAGAAAATATTTGCTCATACAACTGGCAAAAACCTATATCTAGCGATGCCGTTTTTAAATATTTTTTTACTTGCTTCCAAAAACATTTATACTCCACGCTGTAAAAAATATTTTGGTAAACTTCCTTAACAGTAATGCAAGTATTTAACCTGTACATTTTACAGAAACAATGCCACATATAAGACTGCAATTATAGGAATGTTTAGCGTCGTAACTAGGCCTAGTGATACCCAGGTATCCGGGGACCCGGGTACCCGAGCACTACCCGGTGTATTCGGGTGCTACCCGGATACCGGGTACCCAAGTATAAATAAGCAGGTACCCATGTACCCGTTCACATGGAGCCTATTACCCGGGTACCCGTTCCTTGCAATTGAGTAATATTTATTGTCTGATGGAAGAGCACGAATACAAACCAGTTACTCCGAAATGTACATTCCGCCTGAACAGTTCTTTAGCAAAGAAAAGCAGGCCGTTGTACCGTATGTAATGGCTGTTATGGTATAAACTATAAATCTCACGTGAATACACATGTAAATAAATTTGTTTATTTCTATTACCTACATATGTGCAAATCTGAACATTGGATATTTTCCGTTATGGGAAACAGGCGTGTACCCATAAATGAGTTTAAATACGTATATTTTACTCAGACTTCATTCGTTTAGTCGTTTGTTCACAAGAACATAATATGTAACTTAAATGAAACCTGCAAATATACCGTAAAGCCTGGTTTTAATAAAAATAACTCATACTTAACGAATACCCATTCAAACCAATGGAGGAGTCTGTTGGAAAGTTTCGTTGACGTTTCCTCGGATATCTCTTAATAAACAAACCAAAAGTATGTTTCAGATTTTTAAGAAAATAACAAAGCAAGGAAATGAATGCGATCTCCAATTTATGGGTTTAGGAAAGTTCGGTTAGTATGGGCTAAATCAAGTAAATTAACGTTCTCTGGCCACAGAGAACTAAGTTTAGAAGTAACTATATTGCCTGCAGTCGAGAAGGTTCTCTCTGAACTAGCGGAATGTTTTGGACATGCCAAATATGTGTTACCAAAAGAGCTAGCACAGAGTAGGACTTTTCGCTCTCTTTCCGCCATTCAAAGAGTGTGTAGATGGTGTCCNTTTTAAGAAAATAACAAAGCAAGGAAATGAATGCGATCTCCAATTTATGGGTTTAGGAAAGTTCGGTTAGTATGGGCAAAATCAAGTAAATTAACGTTCTCTGGCCACAGAGAACTAAGTTTAGAAGTAACTATATTGCCTGCAGTCGAGAAGGTTCTCTCTGAACTAGCGGAATGTTTTGGACATGCCAAATATGTGTTACCAAAAGAGCTAGCACAGAGTAGGACTTTTCGCTCTCTTTCCACCATTCAAAGAGTGTGTACATGGTGTCGAACCCGAGGTTCGCTGAGGTAGTGTTCAAACTGGGAGGTGCCATCCAATCTCTGTTTGGGTGCAGCAAATATAAGNGAACCCGAGGTTCGCTGAGGTAGTGTTCAAACTGGGAGGTGCCATCCAATCTCTGTTTGGGTGCAGCAAATATAAGGTCGAAATCCGAATCCATATCACCTGATTGGTCACTGAGCTTGTCTTCCACTTTATGTTTGGAGAACTCTGTTACCATCTGGCGAACATATTGTCGGATCACAACTGCTGCGGTGTCGTCTTCAGCGCGCGGGGATCAAGTAATGAAGTAACCTGCTGTGGAACCACTAACTCTAGCGTATTTAAGTCCATTTGAAACCGAGAAGAAAGTGGCATCGATATAAAGATTTTGAAGGTTGCTGTCGTGCCACTGTCCTTTAAATTCGGACAGAAGTGGTTCTCAAGAAGGTCTCTAATCACTGGACGGACAGCCGGCAAAATTATCCTACTGTTACTAGGAAAAACATTGGCTACGGCTTTCAGAGGCTTCAAAAGAGTGATCAGTTCTTCTGGTACAGACCAGTCGCGTTCACAGATATCAAACTTGACAGCGATGGCGGCCTTTGTGTGTACTCGATCTGCCAGGACAGCGTTGATTGAACTATGATTGCGTAGAAAAGTGTCGCACATCATGAAGTTTGAATCCCATCATGTAGATCAACTTTGAATAAGTTGTTCATGGTGCAGATCAAGCTGGGTTTGTTGTTTTCTGCAAGGCAGAAGAAGCAACAACGAAATGCTTGATGTAACTGACAACGTGGCTTACTTTGTCACAACACTTCTTAAGGCATCCTTTATGGCAAGTTGGAGCGTGTGCGCTGAACGTTGTATACTGTGCTTGACATAACCTCTGCAGCTGTAATATAACTTGCATTATCATGAACAACAGCGAGAATTTTACCAGCTATGCTCCAGTCTTCGAGAACTGTGTCTCGNTAATATAACTTGCATTATCATGAACAACAGCGAGAATTTTACCAGCTATGCTCCAGTCTTCGAGAACTGTGTCTCGTTCCGTCTTCTCCGCGAATTTCCACACGCAGCTTGGTTTTGGCATTTTGCGATGTCCTCCCGTTAAACTGGAAGCTGACGAAGAACGTTAACTGCTGCTGTGGCGCGGTCAGGAAACACAGCTGACAGCGACGCTAATGGAGTTCCTTGCACGTTGACTGCGAATGTTGTAACATCGTACAGGAAGACCAAACAACAGAAGGGGACAGGGACCCGAGCGACAATCCATTACACTACTAAGAACGAAGAGGACGCTGCTAGAACAGGTAAACAGACCTCGGGAACCTGGAGCATCGCCGGAAACATACGCAAACACCTTCTCATCGGGTACGTCACACACTATGCGTAACGGGTACCCGAGTACTGGCGGTTTAGAGTACATGTACCCGACCTAACGGGTACCTGGGTATTTTCACTACGGGTACCAGCTATAACGGGTACCCAGGTACTCGATTACCAGCGTCTCGTCATTAGCTCTGGTCGTTACTATACAAAGTTGGGAACTTCCCAACACATTTAACTGTTTCCTGAGCAAATGCCGGAACGCTGCCATTGATGTACGAGGAAGAATTTTACCATTCGCGGTTTCTCACTCTACGAATTCACTGATATGAGAAATTCGGAAATAATTTCTTAGAGTGCACTTAAAATGTTTTGTGTTTGTTTATGTTTCGCACTCTTATAACGCTGTCGTTTTTGTGTCCGAGATCTGATCAGGAGTTTTGTTAAAAACATATTCTAAGCTTACATATAAAAACCGTGCACATAATATATTCGATACCGGAATCACATAAACAAAACCTTCTACGTAGTTCCGTATCGCGCTCTTGCATATTAGTTTATAAGTGTGATGAGTTAATCCAAAATACTTCCTAAATCCTGCACCTTTTTTTTTTTTTTTTAAGTCCACCCTTCTCTATTAAACTCTAAAAGTTATTGTTATGATATATTTTGCGCCTATAATTTAGAGATGTGAAAGCACAGTTTATTTTTAAAAAATACTATCTTAAAACAATTTATTGAATGAATGCATCAACCGACGTTTTTCTAGAAAATGTGTTAGTCGAAGGAGTAGATGTCCTCGCCGTTTCTCGCGATTGGAACTCACGCAGATTGAGCCAATGAATGGCGAGTGAAAGGTGCGGAAGCGGCGAAAGAGACGCGCAGTTTTCTATGAGCGGGGGTACGCGACCGAGAGGAACAACAAAGAGGAAATATTACATCTCATCCATTCAAGGAGTGTTATATCCAGGGCATTAGCGCGGCCTCTTCTCCCGTCTTCTCCTGCCAAGTTCGCCGCTTTTCACGGCGGCGTCGAGACGCTCCTCATTTCGCAGCATGGAGGAGTCGTAACTCGCGATAAAATATACGCATATTAAATCCTCTTTTCTGAGTTACAAAGAAGTCAAACGTAACTCGTAATTATTCCGCTAAAATATCCAGATGATTTCGTTCCGCGCGACCGGTGGATCATACAAAACGACGTCGAATATAATTACATTATCAGAATTTCTTCTACAGACACTGACGTCAACTATTCAGTGAAAATGCAAAAACGGTATGTCCATGTGTAATAGTGCAATTTAATTTATAAAATTTATTAACATACGAATTTAAATAATTTTAATAAGTAAATAAATAAAGTAGGACTAAAGAAGGATTACAAAAACCTTCTGCAAATTATGTTTACTTTTATTGCACGAATGGAATAAATAAACTGGGTAACTGCTATGACATAACACAAATTTTATAATATAATTTTGAACATTTCGACCAGAAAACCGTACTTCGTCTTACCTGGACATTGAGTGATATATTTTTTTCCCATCTGCCTTATTTACACGCCAGACAGTTCTTTCATAATTAGTGTCATATTTCTTGTGAAGATAAATTAAATATTTCTAGTTGTTACAAAATTAGTTTCCACATCCGCTATTGATGTCAAGTAGCGTTTATCTTCAGTTTTATCTTCATACTCAGTAGAGTGTGCGCTAAGACTGCCGACTCTTCAAACGAGATATAAACAATGAGCTTATTCGTTATACATATAACTTGGTTACATAATTGAATTAGGTTGTTTAATGAAGAATAAGCTCGTGGTTTATATCTCGTTTGAAGAGTCGGCAGTCTTAGCTCACACTCTACTGAGTATGAAGATAAAATTGAATATAAACGCTACTTGACATCAATAGCGGATGTGAAAACAAATTTTGTAACAGCTAGAAATATTTATTTTATCTTCACAAGAAATACGACACTAATTTAAAGGCACTGTCTGGCGTCTCATATATGGGTCTCATGACAAACACACATTAACTGAAATGGATAAGGGCGCCATTTTCTCAAATTCATTGTAAAACGTATGCTCTTATTTACGTCCTATGTCGCGCCGGTTTTCGTCTAAGTTTATATAAATTCTCACCAACAATAAAAAATAGAAAACTATCGATAAAACACGTTATGATATTTTTTTTCGGTAGACGTTTTCTTTATATTGTTGTGAATTAATATTACAAAATTTTCGCATAAGAATTATAAATTCTTACAGCAACATTTTATTAATTGATGTAACATAAAAATGAGCATGTAAATAAATATTATTTTTTTCAATGAAAAGAGTTTTAATTTATAATTTTTTAAAATCCATATAACAAAAAACGTCAAAAAAATTATTTTATATAGTTTTTAAATTTGATGTTGGTAGTGCTGCTACGAACCGTTAAAAATCTTGGCTCTAAATTTTTTATACTTTTCATTAATGAAACGCTGCTTTAACTTTGTTGTAATGAATCAGAGGAATTTCCATGATATGTTTCTTGTTTTATCAAGCCGTTGGCGTGGTCTGTGCTTTCCGCTTGTTCGCTTTACAGTCTGCTCAATAAAGGCGTTTCCACGCGAATGCTAGTTCGTACAGTTTTTTATTTTCTACTTGATTAAAATCACTTTATTTATTGCCATTGTCATGTCCGTGGGCTTTAAAAACTGAAGTTACATACATTTTTCCCCGCGGACAACAATACTGTGTACCGGTTTCATTGATTACACAGTTCATTTATTACACAATACAGTTTTTGTTTTTGAAAAGTCACGTATTCCACAGTAATATGGTGTTTATTAAATTTTTACACATTTCAACCAATAGGGGGACATTTTTTAAGCTTGGATTTCATGTATGAAAATGTAAATAATATTGCCACGTCTGGAAAAAAATAGAACATTTTGTGTAGCTATTTATATATTAAAATTTTGAAGCTGGTGTCATTGTTATTCAGTTATCAACACACGTCAATCATGCTACGTTCTGTCGCCTGGAAAATATATTTCCCCCGCTAGAAGTATAAGAAAATAAAAGTGGTTAAAGCAGTCTCGTAATGATATTTGTGGAATTAGTTACCTATATCAGCTCTCAAGACCTCGATGTTAAGAACCGATCAAATCTCATAGCTCACTCATTAGTTGCCCATGAACCATACGAATAGAAATCACAGTCTTGAGAAAAAAAATCTGTCTTAAAACATGTCTTAAATCGTGTATCCAGACATGACTACGAAAACAAGATAGGACCTCGAAGACTAGAATTTATCACTGATATTGTGCAAATTTTGCGTGAAGTGGTTAACCTAATATTAATATTGGTGGTTTTAGTCGAAATATTGCAAATAAACTATAAAAATAAAACTGGATGTACTTTCTAGCGAATTTAAATTAAAAATTATGGACACGAAAGCAAAGTTAGCATGCACTTTAAAAAATTTAAAATATATAAATAACCACGGCTGTGTCTAGCTTTGACCTTGAATCTTAAGTTTGTTGCTTTGCCATTACTACTTAGAATATGCGTCCTCAGGCACTTAGTCCATTTCAGGTGAACGAGAAAAATAAGCATAACTTAAAGTAAGTCCCGCTTGCATTTCACTCCCTTTCGAAGTAATCAGGGCGGTTAAACTCGAACACATTCAACTACAGCATACATAGACAAACTCACGTGCACTGACAAAAAGTATTTCTGTAAACTTCCTGAACTGCAATGGAAGTTTTTAGCCTATTGTTAAGAACTGTGATCAGACCTTAGCTGGACGGCCTGCCTGAACACACCTTCAGACATTAATCTCTAGGACACGAGTCGTGATTGTCAAAATACCTTGCGAAAGGAGCGGAGTGGAGGTACTTGGACGACTCTTGACATCGAGGTCTTGAAAGCCAATGTGGGTAAAGCGAGGTGAGTATGGGGCAGTGCCGAAATGCAGGGCGGGGGAAACGGGATATCCCCGAGAAAACCCACCGACCAGCGGCATCGTCCGGCACGATTCGCACATGCGAAAATCCAGGAGTGACCCCGCCGGGAATCGAACCCGGATCGCCTATGTCGGAGACGAATAGTCTAACCATTACACCACCACGGCCCCAAACAATGTGAAGTATACGCCAATGTTCACATAAGAACTGAGACATTGAAATAAGATATATGCGAACCGCTGTTCGTATACACATTTGGTGACGTCACCACACAAGTTTTGATGTCTTTTACGATTAGAACTTTATAATTTCTTACGTTCGAGCTTGGTGCATTGTTAGGTCTTCCCAAATAATTTCAGTGAGATCACGTGAACTGATATCCTGTTATGTAAGGCTAAAAAAATATATTTATTTATATGAATTGGGAACTTCTTATACAGATCAATATTTACTCTACTTGTTTATATCCACATTATAATATCGTCAGCTTCCGTGCAACAGTTGTATGCACGCTAGCATATATTACATCCTAGGTTCTGTTCCTCGTAAAGTATGAATGTATGAGTTGTATTGTCTTAATTTTATAGTTTTTTTATGCCATAAAATTACATTTATTTGACACTTTACTTAAAGGTAAACTGCTTGACTTACCGACGATGTACACGCATTGCCTATGGGACTTTCAGTTAGTGTATACTACGAAACTAGTGAGCAACATAATTACCAGAAGGGTAGAATTTTTAAAATTTTATTTATTTATACAGTACTGCTCAACGTATCAGTAGCGCTACGAACAATAGTTTATAACTGATGACGATTAGCTTCGATACACTTTAACATATTTAATTTTCCTGTTGCAGAGATGTTGAGGACGGTGACCTGCTTACGCAGGTGTGTATAATCTGCACACATAACGTAAACCAAAATGTTCTGTTCTTTGGCCAACCTCTTCTTGAAACACTTTCTTTTAAAGAAATTATGAGAGATTTTTTTCCACCGAAATGTTGGTTATTTGAGTGTCCTGTAGGTAATGACATATACGTCGCAGTCTAAATTTTTTCCGGTCTACGAGATTAAAATTTATTTCAAACTGCACTTTTTGCTTTAATAAAATAAATGGTACTCTTGTATTTAGCAATGCTGAGACATATCTAATTAATTAAAATAATATTCTTACAATAAGATCATAATGTACGACACTAAACTTAAAAATTATCTGCCAAATCATCTGTATATCTGATAGTGGGCGTTAATAAAAAATTACGTGCAACTACAGCATATATTTTATTCTTCAAATGTCGATTTCAGAATTGCTCGAGAAACCACATTACGAGATAACGCCAGTTCGTGAGTGGGAACGAAAGTTCATACCCCCGTCATCTTTTCGTCTACAGAAATAAAACTCCCCCATCCGAAATGGAATTTCTTAATAAGTAGAAAATTAAAGGAAAGGAGCGCCGGGGCAAGGGAGCAAGAGAACAGAGGGGATGTATTTAGATACCGAAAAAGAAAAAAAAGTTGGAATAAAAGCAAAGTGCATACGAGTTTTATCTGGCGAGGAACGGGCGGGGGAGGGGTGTGCGAGCGGTAACTTCTGGATA
>NQII01001972.1:293767-321429 GCA_002778355.1 Clitarchus hookeri | reverse complement strand
TAGCTTGCAAGCGCACAGTCCATTTGCAGGATGAAGCCAGGCCTTGGCCTGCCATGCGGATCTCGCCCGCAGAAGCTCGCGCAAAGAAGATGTATTCAAATGCTGCTTTATTTCATTCCGCGGGGGGTTTTTTTTCCCTATCCCTCCCCCCTCCACCTTCGGCAGTTCGCTTTCAACTCCTGCGCTCGGAAATGTTGCCTCCCCGGCGCGGTTTTTGGAAATGCGGTTTTCGGAAATGAGACGCACGGTGCGTATCTGGGGAATGTGGAGTCTCTATTCACGTACCTTCACGTTAGAAGGGGTGGAACATTAGGAGATTGCATTTCCTCCTAATGAGCTAATTATTTCATAAGTACGTTACTGCTCAGTAATTAATTAAGGGCGTTAGCAACGAAAAAATTATTTTATTTCTGTACCACATGCCGTTCAACTTTTAAACATTATAAATTATTACTCTTTCATAGCAGAAAAAATTGAGTGTATAGTTTTTGCAAAAATACATTAAAAAGCCACATTTTTACTGTATTAGAAATGTACAAATAATGAAAACTAACTTGCGTATCGAAATTCAATAATTAATACTGAAATAAGATGACATGAGCTACTTTAAGACGTCTAAGCATAAAACTGTACAAGGATATGTTTATGCAGTTTCAAAATCTTCTGATTATAAGGAATTTCTTGCATATTTTTTATTTATGGCTACCCCTGAATTTTGTAAAATAGGTTTTGCTAAGTATACTTTAAAATTAATTAAAACAAGACCTTTTATTTGCCCTCGTTGAATTTTCTGCAAGTAGTTTGGTTTATACTATTTGTACGTTATAATAAAAATATATTTTTAGCTTTGACATGTAATGTTGCAAAAACCATGCGATCTAAAAAAAACATATCTGAGGAAAAAGTACTCACAGATAATGTCTACAAGTCGAACAGTATGCTGCACAAATATTAAATAACAATTTTTTTCGTGGCCAACACCCTTAACATGTAAGGACTGATGTGAATAACATAGTGACATGTCACGCGAATACGTTGTTTTCAAATGCGTTTACGGAACAACAGAGACAAAAAAAAACAACAGAAAAATGTAAGCTGTTCCTTGGGCAAAATATTTGGCACAAAAATAGCCAAATTTGACGTTAAGATTAGAATGTGGAATTATTACTGTGCACTAGAACTAATCTGTATGAAATTTGTGATATATCTGCTATATTCATAAATAAAACGTACATTTTGGTTAGCATTTATTCTATCGTGAGGATATTTTACTTATTTTTTTAATCATATAATTAAAAAAAAATATATGTATGTTCGTCCCAGTTAAAATCGTTTAGAAAAAAAAATTTGTTTTTCTAAAACACCCGTATGGAAACTTTTAGTTATGGTTTGCTCTAACTGTATGTTGGATTGAATACGTTGATCGTCATTTAGCCAATTTCTTTGGAACCTTTAAATATTTTTTGAGATTATGGGGTTTTAATTTTTTTTCTTTCTGATTTTAATTTCGTTTGTGTGATAAATGATTGTTTCGATCTTTCAGACATTGAGCGAGAAAAATTAGTGTCCAAAAAAAAAAGGGCAACTGCTTTGAGAATTATGCGTATAGTAGCTGTTGCAGATAGAAACGTATCTGCAAACAGCCAGTACACATTATAAAGCATTAAAATGCGAACGGGTAAAAAAAAAAAATTCCCTTGAACAGCGGAATGGCGAGAAGAGCGTAATTCGAGATAAATTTATGTGAGAGTTAACAGCCGTTATAGGGGCGCCCTGACATTCGAGGGAGATCGTCAGAATACGGCCCCTCCGGGGGTGTCTCATTTGAGGCTCATCAAGCCTCGCGCCGCCTGACGCGAGAACTGATGGGAGACAGGGTGCATTTGGTCTAATTGCCCTCATAATCAGAGGCGACAATTAGTGAAGGAGCGAGCTGGCTGTCTTAGTCTGCCGGTGACGAAGACGTCGCAGACTCAGAGCTTCGTCAAGCAAACATCACCTCCTCCTCAGTCAACACTGAAGTATTATCGGCAAATCAAGTTTGTAACGGTGTCCTAAAAAAAGAAATAGCAACGTGCTGTTATCGAGTCTCTGCAATTTTGTAATGCTAGAGAACTACACTTAACAGCATTTTTTGTAAGAAATTTTTTTTTATTTCGTTCAGCTGATGTGTTATTATTTATCGTCTTTCTAACGCGATAAGTCTGTGCTGCCGTGATTTCTGTACTAATAGAGGTTTATTTTTATTTTACCCAAATCATTAATAAAAACAGATTTTCTAACATACGTTCTGACGACAATTATTCTCTCATTAATGATCGATTTTGGTACTAAATCCAAGTGTCAAAGCGCGTTTTTTTAATTCGTTTGACTTACTGATGTTTTGCCTTTTACAATAAATTCGGTGGTAAATTTTAACTGTTTAAATGATATTTCAAAACCAATTTCCGAACTCGTTGATATTTTATCGGGTTCAGCAAAGCTGCTTTCAAGCTATTTCTAACTAATTAAATGCATTCAATAAGAAAATTTATAACATACCTTCTTATAAATTACTTAGTATAATTTACATTCTGCAGCTGTGAAACTCATGCAAGAGTAAATTTTTCTGTTTGCCTTTTGTAAAATGCTGTAATACTTCTGATACAAAAATTTTTGAAATGTGTTATCTTCGTATAGTGTACATCATTTCTCAACAACTTGTATTATAACAATTAATGATTATAAATAAGTTTTGTTATAAATAATAATTCATGACTAACTGGATGAGCTATGTTATGTAGTCAGGCTATATTGAGGTAAAATATCAAAATGTTTTCGAAAAATAAACGAAATAGCAATAACCACGTTGTTTTGACTTCCGGTAACACAGCCGAATTTAAGTTGAGCAACACACGTACTGAAACTGAGTTAAGTAAATCAACATTCTCTACACGCTCGAAAGCTGCTCATCCGCTGAGAGAAAAAGTAAACATCCCTTTGTGAGTGCGAAAAAAAAACTATACCACCGTCAATAATACATTTCAGTCTTTGCATTTCTCTGATGTTTGCATATGATGGATAGTACACAATGGTTTCAGTCGATGTAGAACCTTTCCTTATGTTCTCCGATGATTGAAGATATATCCTTACTGTGCAAGGCAATCAAATGTCCGAGTCTACCAACAAGTTCATTGGGGTCTTCAGGAAATATGTAGTCTGTGTTCTTGTCGTCTTCTGCATTCCTTACATAACTTTTTTCAGCAAAGCCGGTGAGGAGATGTGTGAGGTCGTCGAAAAAATCGCTACTGTTTTCACCATCAACACTGTCTTCATTGTCGTATTCATGGTCCTTCTATTTTTTTTTTCGCAATTCTTCGAGCCGGAATGCAATCTCATATACACTGAAGAAACTTAGGGAATATCACTCAGATATGACTCGCTATAACCTGTTTTATTTACGGAATATTCTCAAAACACACAGCGAGCAGCGTCGCTTCGACTGTGATTAGCAGGGATATTGATAGGTAGCATGTTATGAAAAAATAGCCTCCGATGAACCCTGATATATATCGACTACAGAAATAATCGTTAAAATAATACTGCCGTCGATACCAAGGACGATGGAAAAACATCACTTTGGTTACTTACGAAAAAAATCTAATATGAAACCATACTGCCGGGTATAACAGAGATCACGATCAGATCATGAATATATGATTGTAAATATTCATCAAATCGGCTTTTGAACCATGGCGATTACTTTTCAGGCACATCCTCATGTTTGTAATAATGCCTTGTGCCCTAGGGTGAAAACGAGCCCATGCTTGCACAAGTAAAAGTTCTCAACATCGCACCTCAGTTCTTCACCAGAGAGATAATGTAATTCTTAATTCCATTAAAATGACGGCAGCAATAAATGCAAGCCGTATTCCCGATGCATACATATTTACAAACTGTTCTGTGAACACTGCGATATTCAACATCCCAGAGAACCACGAAACGTGGCGATGGAGATCAGGCACCCTTTCCATAATTATTATTTCGCACCGACACAGGACCGGACACGCTCAATACTTCACGCCATCCTCTCAACAGCAGTTGCACAGGTATAATACCAGAGCGCACGCCTCCCATCAAGGCGAGCTAGGTTCGATTCCCGGCAGAGGTCGCACCTGCATTTTCGCGCACGTGGGAAACTTGATTGATGCCGTTGCCAACAGCATCACCCGTGATGGACTCGGCGATGTCCGGCAGATTTTTTCGGGACACTTTAACTTCTTCACCGACCTATACTTAGTCACCTATTTCAGCTGCTAGGCTCTCTCTCAACTCAAAACACATGGTATCCCATGAAAAAATGTACTGGTGTGGGTGGGTGGGTTCTGGGAATTGTTCGGCCGAGAATCAGTCAGCTCATTACTCAGAATGGAGGAGCGGTCCCTCACAGAAAGATATTACCCTTTTAATTAATCGAGAAAAGTATTATACATATTTTTTAAAAGAGAAAACGTGAGAGTACCCTGAGAAAACCCTCTTTCTGTTCGCACCAGAAAGGGCCCCCGGGAAAATATTAAACCCGCATGTACCGTCGACTATATATATATAATATAAATTAATTAAAAAAATAATATGTAGTAAGAACATACGTAATTATATTTATGTATACATTTATTTAACAGATTAAATTATATGTATATTAATATTGTATATTCATATAAGCATATTACATAATAATATAAAAATATATGCCTAAGGTATATTATACTTTTTTATTTATTTCTATTTTAGTAATTGTAGTATTTTGGTTATAGTAATTAATTACACGTTTAAAAGTGCTTGAGTATCTTAATAAAGTAAAGATAGAAAATAACGAAAACAATTTGATATTTGATTGTGATTCAAATAGCCCCATCAAAAGTGGTTCGAATAGCCCCACGTGCAGCAACAGTCGCCAACTTCTAATAGTTCCGTGACCAAGCAACAGATGCCGCTAGTGGTCAACTGCTCAGAGGCAAACAAAAGACGCATAAATCAGTAAACGTTCTTCCCGTCAGATCTTAAATTACAAACATTATTGGAAACTATATCAGCGTGTTTTCTACCCAGTTAACACTTACCGCAGTTGTTTCGCATTGATTTCGAGTGAGATCCGTTGAAGATATTTACTCAAATCTTCTTGTGATTTCATATGGAAAATCACACACAAGCTACCACACTGAAAATGGTGTCCAGTCTGCGCGCGAAAGAGTCGCAAAGAACAATTTTCTTATTTTGAACCTTACCCTAAGTGTGTGTAAGATTGTGTTTCGTTTGAATTTTGAAATACCAAGTTCCCCGTGTCAAAATATTAAGTGTTAACTTAATTTTGTAACTATTATTTGCGCCTTAAAATTATTTTTACAGGTTATATAACCACAAAAGTACAGTGTGTGGTATTTAGCTTTTGTAAAAACTCTTTACTTTTTAGTAAAGAAAAAGTTACTTACTTAACTGCGAAGTAAACACAGCTGTCATCACAAACAATTTATAATTCTGTTGTCATATTTAAACAAGATAAGTTTAGCTAAACTCGACTTCAGGATAGAATGTAAAACAGCATGTTATAATTATATTGTTATGTGTCGCTATTCTGCGCCTCTGACCTTGGCCCGCCCCGCGCGAGCGGGAGGAAGAGAAGGACATAGTACTAATAAGCGGTGCAGCAAGTCAATGGAATGTTTTAATGACAAGCGAGCGATAATCCTTTGGCGGCTCGCCGCTCCTGACCTTCGGCGGATATGATTTCTGCGTTAATCTGAATTATTCTCTGGATTACTGACCTCGTTCTCTCAGCGTGACTCGGGGTGCGTTGAACCTTCCAGGTGGTCAGGGCAAACTATATAAAAGTGTGACAGGCCTCCAAGCCGAGGGGTTGATGAGTGAATGAGTGGCCGAGTTTCGAGCGATAGACGACGAGCGATGTGACCAGTGGTGACGGCGAGTATCAAGCAGTGAAGAGTGCGGCTGGCAGGCTGGGCTATTGGACTGGGTGCGTGAGTGAAAGACATTGATGGCAACAGACTCACTGAAAGTGTGTTAATAATCATTATGAGTTAATTTGCTATAAATAAACAGACACATTAAGAAGGATGTTAGTTAGAGCAAAAACTAAAATCCAATTTAGTTCGTTTATTTTTATTAAGACCTCCATCCCTCACGAACTCAGATACGCCCCTCAGGCGCCAATGTAACAATATCTATATTTTGTTAAATTTGTATTTAAAAGCGAAGAACAAAGTTAATTCTTTATGTGGATTTTAGTGCAGTAGAAATCCGAAGATTTTACACAATTATGTTTATATTTATTTGACATCGCGATTGTCTCATTTGTTAACATACAAAACTGTGAAAAATCGGCACACGTGCAATAGCAATTCTACCTGGCCGCCAACATTTTTATTTGCCGAACTACTAGCTTTGAACTTCCCATCTGAGTAAACTGTATATTTTCTTAAGAGAATATGTGCTGCTTTGCTTTGTTTATTGGCAGCGTGTCTGTGAGACACATCTTGTTACACGACTTGGCCAATCTGAGTTGATTCCGACAGTAACCAGCCGTGCTTCGTGAGAAGGCCCAGGGGGGCTCCCTCCCTNGCAGTCTATTATAATTAAAAATTCTATGAAATGTATTTATGTAAATATTTTTCCGGACAGAAACGAAAGTCGGTATTTTGTTGTGAATCCATACGTTTTGTTGTTGAAACATATGTGGTGGTTGAAAAGTGTGAAAGTCAGCGAAAATTAAGTATCTCTCTGTTTCCGATATTTATTTTCATGTAAAATAGTGTTTTAAGCTATAGCAACAACGCTGTATATTTTCTGAAGAGATTGCTGTATTAAAACAATGTATTCGTCGTTACAATTCTGAGGAGAGATAACGCGCGCGAAGCTTGTTTATGCTAGTTTCCATCATGGTCACAATGCTTACTTAACATCGGATGTGACCTTGAGGCGTTTAATATTGTTTACTAGGGACTTCCCTTAACTGCAGTCTACAGATATTCAGAGGCGAGCATTGAAATGCTGAGAAAAAACAGTGCCAGATAACAACATTTCAGCAATCTCCTTGAGTAAATATTTGGCTAGAGTAATGCTTTCTTTGGCATGATATATTGCGTCGCGGAAAAAATAATACAATTTTATAGTTGAAGAAACGAGATAATAATGTGCCATTTCGCAAAAATATTTGTTTAAAACTTTGGGGAAAATTTTTGTTTGGTATTTTTTTTATCGGATTTTCTATGTTCGCTGCTAGGAATGTGTAAACACTAAAATGTTAAGCATTAATTTCTGTTCCATTCCATCTTCAAGTCGTTTAGGGGTCAAAAATGTATTTTCTTCATCTTTTTCAAATTGCTTTTTTGTTGTTGTGATAGGATATAATAGTCTGAAAAAATGTGACCATCATTGAAAAGAGATTACATAACAATTTAATTTCCATATATTGTTTCGTACAAATTTCAAAATTGAAAAAAAAAATATTTAAGTCAGGCTGAATTTTAGAATAATTGTCCATGTTATTATAAAGTCATGAATAATAGTTTCTTGAAAATTTGTTACAGTATGTGGTTCTCCTGTATTTCATTTTCAACTTTTAAGATTAGTGAGATGTTTATTCCTTACTATATAGGTGAGCCATGTGTTGGATTTCAAAGAAATTGCAACACGCCACTTCAATTTGCGTTTAAGATAGAACCAAATTTTTTGTAGAACCACATTTTTGTAAAAATTACTTTTTGAAATTTGCCCCAATTAAGATTAGAGTTAAAATACTTATATTAACTCTAGAAAATACAAAGAATATTATTTTTCAAATGCTTTGGTATTTTTATTAAGTTCCCGTTGCTGTCGTGTTATAAAACAACATATTCCCAAAAAAATATATATTTTAGCTCTTGTACAGTTTTAAGATGTAAATGTAAATCCTCAGCTTCTTGACTTCTTCAAGAAGGGAAAACACGGAACAGGGAAAGCTTACTAGTTGGAGCCGAATACTCTACCAGAGAGAGATCGATGTTCCGGCCAGATGAACGAGGGCGAGAAAATAAATGGGAGACCCAGGAGAAAAATTACCACCCATCAGGACCCGGGATCAAACTGGCAGTAGTGGGATATCCAGACACTAGTAAGCCCTAGGTATACTTCCTGAGTGCCCCCCCCCCTTCCTCGCTACTCTTGATTGTTATCCTCGCAGATAGCATTATTAACTTGATCCAATATTGAATAAAGTTCGTCATGCCAAGCCTGTAAGATATCTGCGAGCCACCATGTTTGAATCAAGCTAACTAGTATCCACATGTCAAACTCCAAGCAAACTTGATTATTTACACTTGCTGCAAGTTTTCCAATGCAAGCTTGCAAGTATAATTAAAGCCATCTGAAAGCTTGCTAATAGCAAGTCAGTCATGAGAAATTAGGCTTCAATGAATCTTGAATCACACATGATATTACAAACTTGCTCGGAAAGGCAAATTCAAGTCACATGGCAAGCTTGCTGCAATCTTACATGCTATCAGGGACATAAACTGAATTATTTATACAACACACACATTGGAAATTCAAATATATTTTATGAACGATATATTTAAAACTTATTTCTACGTTATTATATTTTAATACATTTCTATACAGAATGTATACAAATACGACAATTTATTCTGCAGCAAATGATTCCTCACGAAATACACGCCACACAAAGTGTTTCCAAATGATGTCATACGCTGTTGACAGAGCTGTTAGTGAGTTGTTTATTGAGAACACCACAAAAAGTAATTGAAACTCTGATTTGCGGAATATCAAGTGCCTGAGTGCGGCGAAACTGCGTCGCACAGCGACTGCTTAGGCAAAGGCCGTGCCGGTCGCACACCTTGCACGCGATATAGCTGGTTCACTGTCACTTACGCAGCTTTCAAAACTACATATTCCCTACCAGTATATACATTTATTTTAATGTGCACCGACTACCACGGGCCCAGTAAAGTTAACAGCGATAAAGAAAATGTATAGTCTGTTCGCAGTTAACATAACAATTTTGAAAGTTCTGCTTAGTATCTACTTGCACATCACATTTTATATTCTTCTGTCATACGTAAAATTAACATTGTCATGTGCCTGGCTACTTTATTCATGCGCCGGCCGTATGAATTGGCGGAATTTTCAATTTTCAAGGAATGCAAATGCGTTGCAAATATAAAAATTCGGGCTCCAATGTATATAAAAAATGAAACTTTAACTTTAGTGATCATATACATCTCAAAATTACACTCTCAGTAAACCGTCAAGTCTTAGACCTACTTTGATTAATTCGCTCTTAAATTAACTTTCGCTAGGCGCCAGCGTGCGTGCTGTTATGGGCAGTGGTTATATATATTTTTGGTGGGTTGATTTTGAGTTTTGAAGGTATAAATTGGGGGGTGTGAATTTGAGGACACTGTATTTATTAAATTGGATCCCAGTTAATTTTTTTTTTAACGCAAATGCTATAATTAGCATATAAGTAACATTCTGAAGTTCTTAACAATATCACGGTTGCAACTGATATACTTGTGTGTAAAGTCATCGCACTGTAAAAATAAATACGCTGAAATCTTTTTGTATATTAAAAAAAAAGTGTTTCTTTGATGCTATTTTGTTTACGCTAACAACGTCTTGTTAACCTAACTTAAGTTTTTCTTTAAATTATGGTTTTATGCCAATATTAATTTTTATAACAAAGAAGATTCCATAATATTGTTTTGTTTTCGGTAGAGAAATGTTGCTGTATGCCAAAGAAAAGGGTTAAGTAATATTGACACTTTTATTTTGTTCATTATAGTTTTAATATCTAACGAAACTTTCTAAATACTACAACGTTATCAAATAACAAATTCCTTAGATCACCGACACATGGTTTAACCTTCAAAACACAGTAACTGAAAGTATCACACATGACGCTCCTGAACTCTGGCATCCACAATACAAGGTTATCAAAGAAGAAACGAAAATTTTGTTTGTGGCGTACCTGCCTGTAAAATTTAACAATTTTTTTTGCGGCAACAAAACACGTGTAGTAGCAAATGAAGTGTTTTTAGAGCTTAGGTTCGTGGCAATGTTAATGTTTCACATGGCGGAAGGATATAACGCCGCTAGAAAATTAGATCCTAAGCAGAGCTTTCAGAAATGATGAATTAATCGGGAACAAGGTTATAAAATGAATTCCAGTCTTGCCATCACTCGTGGGCCGCACTGCGGTGGGGTAAGTGCTATAGCTACTGTTCCAGGTCGCAGACACGTACACTACGTGCGCTGCGCGTAGATCCTCCCGGTTGAAATGGAGTGACACGTGCGAGTACAGCCAGAGCGCGTATTTAGTGTAAGGTGCGAACAACGAACTGACCGCTGCGCCATCGAAGCATCGAACGACGTCTGTGTGAAGTCCGTTACTCTGGCGCAACTCTGCTGAACCTCTCTTTGAATCTGACTCTTGTGTCCTGGCTTGTCTTTCGCGCGTTCACAAACCTAATGCAAGTAGCTATACACTGAAATAAATATTTCGTTTCAGATACCAAACAAATTAATTCGAATAGTGTTGGTTTACACTGAACAATAGTTTGCTCAGTAAACTGGCATCCGACATTCAGAGTTCTTGTAGGTAAAAATATTGCCGGCGAAAAAAAGGGTGGCAACCTCTGTTGGGTTGGAATGGAGTTGCGTTGAGAGTGTTTGGGCAACTCTTAACAACGAGGTCTTGAGAGCCGATGCGGGTGAAATGAGGGGGAAACGGGAGAACCCCGAGAAAACCCGCCGACCAGCGGTATCGTCCGGCACGATTCCCACGTGCGAATATCCGGCAGTGGCCCGGCCGGGGATTGAGCCCGGTTCGCCCTTGGTGGGAGGCGAGCAGGCTAACCGCTCAATGATCAAGAGCCACAGCACATTCTTTGCAGTAAGAAATAATTTTCATTTGTATTCTAAATTTGCTTCACACTGCAAATTCCACCTCCTAGTATGTTTCATTAACACAGAACCTCGCCGTGTGCGTTTCCGTCGCACTGTGCGTCTAAACGACAGTTCGTATTTCTCTACGTCAAGGCTTCTGAAATCAGCCTTTATACACGTGGAACCTCAGATCCCCGAGCTTAAGCGATCGGCGCCCTTAAATAGGCTTAACGTTAATTTAGGCACTTTTTCATGCTTCAAATCAATTATTCCTTTTTGTTGGCAGCACTTTAAATTCAAGTTGCAAGTCAAGTCTGTTCTTAAAGATCACCAAAGCAACGTTAACAAATTTGAGTAAACACAAACATTCGAACATACTTGATTTTTATTTTTAAGAAATGAAAATCATTAAAAAAAAACTTTTTCTTTTACGTCTTGCGCAATGCTTACTCCTACCTGGCGCCCAGTTACAACACTGGCAGGTCCCAGCAATTCATTATAAAATGCGTTCTAGCAATGCCTGTTTGACTAAGAGGGAAGTTTACTCAAATGAATACACGTTTGATTTTATTAAAAAAAAATAAAAGTGGTAATTTTTTCTTACCCGGAGATTACACACACAAACATGCGCTCTCCTCCATACAAATCGTGGGTTAGGAAGCCCCTTTTTTCCCCCCCAAGTACGAACCTCTTTTTCTCTCTCTGTCTGTGTCTATCTCTCTCTCTCTCTCTCTGTCTGTGTATATCTATCTCTCTCTCGGGCCGAACACCTGCGTCGCCCTGCAGGAATTAAGCGTGTCTCTCCCGGCCCGGCAAGAAAAACCGCGCGTGATAAATCTGCTTCCCTTTTAACTTCATTAACTTAAGAGCGCTCGCCTAGTCCCCACACTCTCTCCCTCGCCACCATTCCGCCTCGGGCCTTTGCCCCGCCTCCCTCACCATCCTTCAACAATTATCGCCACGGCGCCAGAATTAACGCCTCCTCCCCCCCTTCCCCCAGTAACCGCTGCCGCGAGAATCCATTTTCGAAGAAGACCAAAATTGCATTACTCAAGAGGCGCCATTGTCGACCCCCGTGGAGAGAAGAGTGTCGGGGGGTTGGAGTGGAAGGGGGTGGGGATGTGGGCGTTAAATCAATTCGGCGAGGGCAGGTGTGCGTGTNTAGGAATTTCAAGGGGGGGGTGGATTTCCCAAGGAACTGTTTGTGGAGATTTTGTCAACGATGTACAAGAAAAAACTTCCTTCTTTTTACGCGAAAGTGCTAGTAAAAAAAATATTTGAACTGTTTGTTGAAATACTGTCAACACTGTTCACAAAATGTTTTTCATTTTACGGAAATGTGCAGGTAAATAATTTTCTCAGGAACTCACCGTTGACTTTTCAAAAATTGACTTTACCCTAAATTTAACAAAACCGTCCGTGAATTCACGGGACCTCTCCGTAAATTTATTTTTCTGTAGCCTACTGCCTTTTCTAAAAACATGAGATTTGAAAAAAAATCCGGAGCCAGTCGAGCGAAAAGATATAGGGTATTACATGTAAAATGATTTTAGGTATCCTGTCAAATAAAACAGTTGCTTCAAGATAGCAAGGAAAATTATATTTATATGAGTTTGTCTCTTTGTTTTATGTTAACTCTGTAAATCATAATTTACCTGCAATTTTTAAAAACGTTTTGTAGCAATGTGGCCTGGGCAAAGATGCTGTCTCGTGTGAAACATTTAAAGCAAGCGAGAGGAAAGGGGCGACACTTAATATCTCATCAATTTCTTCACAGCCTTTTGCCCGTAGGCCAAACTACGTGTTAAACAATGACACATTAATATGTGGCCCTATAATATGGCTTGTGTAAATTTTGTAACGATGTTCATCTGTAGTAACCTTTACAAGTGTAAAATTCTAAATACCACATCCAGATAAATAAAGTTGTTGGTTTTCTTGCAGGGCTTCAAAGTTATTTCGTAGTACGTGAGATTTTTAATAGATGAAATTAAATTTATTTGCAAACAGAACTGCGGACACTGAAATATACATATCTTCCCTTTGGACTCGTGGGTACTGTTAGGCTTCTTATTTATGCAATATAACAAACGCCAAATATCTTAATAAATTTATTTTTGGATGAACTTTTTAGTAAAAATAGCAACCTCTAGCCTTAGGTTATTTCAATCAATATTTCAGCTTCCATAATGAAATTTATCCCAGGACCATTAGTTACAAAGGACTAACGGACGCTAAAATATAACGAGAGGTGCGGAATCCATAAATTGAGTTGTTCAGACTTACAGTACAGTTACGTAGAAAGATATATAACCCCGTATTTTCAGGTATCGGGAGCTCAACTAATGTGAAAAGAATATATATCATACTAATTTCATTATTTCAGAATACCGAGAACATTAACGGAAATAAGTTAGTTTACTAACAAGAAACCACAGATAAAAGAATGCTATTTTCAACCAAAACATTAACCATAGGAAAATATATAAAAGACGCTCATTATCTTGCAGCTTCGTGACCGCTACTGGCATTGATAGCCTTACTTTAACGTGAGTTCAAGGTCACACGCAAGTTATGTTGCAACACTTACAGTAGTTTTCCTTTAAAACTAATATTTAATACACACTGTTGCAAAGTACACTCGCCAGGTAGGTGCTGTAGCGGGGACTATGTGTTGCGAAACGAACGTTCTTACCTTAACTGATTATTCGCTGTCAAGTGCGTTACGAGAACGTGTAAGAGTTTAAGCTCAGCTGAAGCTAATTCTCGGTGTGGGCGACCGAGTTGAAGTGAAAAAGCTTCTTTTATGAAACGTAGACGCCAATGAACAAATGGAAACTTTTCGAGTTTACATAGTTGAAAGCCAAATTCAAGAAGACATTTCATAGATGGTTTATGGTTACGTGAGTTTCGAAGTAAAAATTCCGAAAAATTCCTTAACCACTACATTGACATTTTAACTTAAACAATCGCTCAACATTTATGCTGTTGTTTGATCGATGGATCTGTGCTAGTAATTCCTTTTTGTATTGTAATTTATATTTCTAGAGTGGCGGACTAAAACGTAGAGGTAATTACGCAGCGCTTTTGAATATGCTCTGTCCAACGCGAAACAATTACATAGTGTATGTCTACGATATATTATGTTAAGTACGATTTGCAACGCTGCATTTACTTCAGTTACGCTATTGCCGAATTTTAATAATCATATGTGATGTAAAAATTAGATTCTGAGAACTTAGATTAGTGTGTATTCGAAACATAAGAACCCCAGATTCTTATCGTGAGAAAAGATATGTGTTTTCGACCCGCCTACAATACAAACCTGTTGATAAAAATCCGAGAGTACAAATAACAAACGAGTGATCCTCATGGTGCAGTCGACTGTATACCGACTTGACGCGTTTCAGCTTCGCCTCCCGGGTAAAGCATGGCTGTAAGTTTGTGTTGGTCTTAACAGTTCTGTCTCAGTCAATTAAAAATAATTTAACCTATGTCTGAGTTATTTACAAAACAAAACCAAAAGTCAATTAATTAAAAAAAGATGCTATGATTTTTATTTTTGGACAACCAATTACTGGGTTCGACTCCCAGGGTAAGCCATATATACATACATATATATATATATAAATTTATTTTTGACTGTACATTTTAGGTTGTTTAGTATTAAACCGCCGGCAAATTAGCCTCTTAATGATTTAATACGAACGTGTTCATTAGTCAGAAATGAGAATTTCCTTTGATCTGGGAACAGCGTTAAAACTAGATATACATTTAGCGAATGAAAACATTTTTATGCCTATATAAAAGCTAGGGTATATTTTCGCTTCTATCAGAAATATGGGGGCCGCGGTGGTGTAGCGGTTAGGATACTCGCGTCCCACCTATGCGAACCGGGTTCGATTTCCGGCGGGGTTGCTCCCGGATTTTCGCGTGTGGGAATCGTGCTTGACGATGCCGCTGGACCGCGGGTTTTCTCGGGGATCTCCCGTTTCCCCTCCTCCTTCACTCCGGCGCTGCTCCGTTATCACCTCGTTTCACCCTCACCGGCTCTCAAGAACTCGATGTTAGGAGCCGCCCAAATCTCTCCACACTATTAGAAATACCTTTTATTGCCGTTTGTTGTAACATTTTTCAGCGAATAATAAATTAAATAAATGTAGTCTGAAATTATTCTACAGAAAACAAACTCTTCATTACGGTAAAGAGGATCACAGGTCCTCGTGGTGTGGTAAGTTTGCGTTACCAACAGCCCGAGAGGTTAGCCCGCAACACAGGCGCTATCCTCTTCTCCTGTGGAGGAACCCCCCTCCCCCCCCCACTCTCCCACACCACGCTATTCATTTCCAACTCCCTACCCGAGACCTTTTCCCTCCAAAAAAAAAAACATTCGTGAGAAATGAACCACCTGCAAAGGTTTTTTATTTGCGCGCTCCAGGGCTGGAAACTTGCCGGTCTCTTGAAACAGAGATACGCCGTACGCGGCTGCATTTGGGGAACTGAGATATTCAAGAATTGTTTCGGAAATTGTAGGTTTTGTAAATAACAATTTTGAAACCGTTTAGCACCTCAAGGACTGTGCCTGAGTCCAGCTCCGGCAGCGATAGCGCGATTATTTCTCTTTCAGAAGACAAAAGCAGCACGCCAGCACCTCCTTTGTTTCGCTACAGTCTAATGAAAACCCTCATAAAGTTTTCTGTACGGAAAATAAGGCCGTTTCTTTGAGGCGGTTTTGTTTACAATAATATAATAATTTTTTATCTCTAAGGGAGAGTTACAGGAACATACTGTAGGTTTGCTGTTAATAAATGTTTTATTTATACTTTTTTTGTTTTGTTGCATCATTACCTTCCTTTACTGCAAATAAATAAATTTTCCTTGGAACCGATTTGGTTCACAGCAAAGAAAATATTAATCCGTTCCAAAAGTAACGTTTTAGCCGATATTTAAATGCTTTCTGTCGTTCACTGCCGATTTCAGTGCAGTGAAGTGCAGTGATTCTCCAAATCACCAACCTTAATTCCTCCCCAGTAGAGGCGTTATATTCTGGGCCGTGTTACTACCAGGGTAATCGAGATGTCAAAAGAATTACGAACGCAGTAAGACGAAGAGGGGGTTTGATGAAAGGCGTTTAGCTAACACGGGTTCAAGTTTCGGAGCCTTAGCTTTTTTTTTTTTTTTTTTTTTTTTTTAGAATACAATTTTGGGAGATACGTTACTTCTCTCATATTTACAAATCGCGGTTTTTTTTCACAATACAAATTTTTTAGTGTAACTGATATTACCACAAAGACGTATGTTGAACTATTGGGACGACAATGCAGGGTTGTCATAGCCATTACTGTGCAGATCAAACAAAAATTATGTTTGTGGCAACCCTACTTTGCAGTGGTTCATATATAAACAAATTTATCTTTGCGGCAACAAATTGTGTGTTATAGCAAATAAACTCCGATTTTGAAGCGCAGTTCTAATTATGATCTTACGTGAACACTGTATGGGTCTGTAGCATTTTTAGTGAACAACGAATTGAATTAATTCTACTTACGAAATAAATAAATGAACTGTACACAGTATTTTTTTCTTTGTATTTATACAAGGAATTCTTTGTAAACTAGTTACCAAAGAGATTTTTGTAACGTTACAAATAAATCTGGGTAAATTTCACAAAATCATTGTGAGTGGTGTGTAAAACTAATGTTGAATTTTGACAAGCAAGTGTAGTTGTGTATAGTAGAGAGAGAGAACGTAATGTTCACAAGGACACCCCAGGTTGAATCTTACCACGATATGTATCCTACCAAAGATATTTGTAGCTCAGGAACACTAGCAACAGTCAACCTCCGTCGGCTGCCAACAACATACAAGAGACGCCACGAAGACACAGATCAGAACTGCCACTAGCTACTGATCAAAACAATACTCACGCAGACTTGAGTGCAAATAAATGTGATTTAATTGGCAAATAAATATATGTGTTGAAACAACATGAATTAAATGAATATCTGTGAAAATACTAAGTATTACATAGTAGCTCCTTTTTTGTTTTCAAAATTTACTTTGCTTTGTGTGGCCGTAACTATGAGTGTAGCCCCCTCGCAAGTATCTAATTTGCAACTCAAAACGTAATTAGTTCTCTTTGGTTTCTTTAAATTATTTCAAAATATGTATATTAAATAATTTTTTTTCACACTAACTCAGTTGGGAGAACATGAGACCTCAGTTCAGGGCTTCATAGGCATATAAGTAGAGCAACTTCAACAAAAATTATGATCCAATATGGCGTAACGTAAGCTAGAATAGTTTATCAAAAAATCATTAATTATTTTACAGGTGTAGTGCCTGTGTCGAAAATTCTGCAACTTTAATATATATCTTGATCGCTGTTACATCTCTTGATATCTTCTGCAGTTGGTTCTGCTGGTCGTGGGCCTTAGTCTCCCCTCGCTAGGCTTTCCAGCCTTAGGACGTCACTAGAGTGACATAGTTCTCTATTAGCTGGTTTTTTTATTTGGTTTAAAAAACGAATCTATTAAGCCAATTGTTGCTTTGCTGTACACAAAATAATTGAAACCATTATCAGTGGTTAACAATTTCAAGCCTACACAAAAAATAAAACTGTAAATATATAACTACTATTGATAACTCGCTGCCAGTACTGCTCTACGTATGTGCGCTAGCAGTTGTTTACTTAAATTTATATGCGTTTACAGCCAGGTTCTTTTATTTCCAAATTGATTAATTAATCGGAAACCTACTGTGACGAGGAGCATGTGGTAGGCTTTTAATCCTTTACGAATCACAATTGAGAATAACTATAATCACTAATCTCTAGTTATTGATCTTTTTTTTTTTTCTTTTCTTTTTTTTTTTCTACATTTTATTGTGCTCGCAAAGTGTCACGTTGAAATGGTAAAAAAAATTTACGCTCGACAAAAAAGGTATTTTAATCACCAATTTTCTGTATTCTTCCATTCATTAAACGTTAGGGTGGTAGAACTTTTTGCGCTTTAGTGTTCATCGTACCTTTGAAGTACCGGCGTTTTAACTTGAATTGGCTGAAATATAGGCACATTTACAGCATTATAATGCTAATAGGATTACAGCCCAACAAAAGCATGCGACACTGAACGACCACAAATCAAAACTCCGGGCGTTCAATTATATACTTGCGTGGGGGTATATTCACATTAAAATCTTAGCACTCTTCAAGCAAGCAGGACATGAACCTTCCATTTATCACTCACTAAAGTGTGACAACACTTTTATTGTTATCATGAGAATATAAAAAGTCCACTCTGTCAGGATTGGGAGCACATTTTCAAATAAGATGAACATCTCAGCCATATAAGTAAAATTATTTATAAGAGAGAGAGAGAGAGAGAGAGAGAGAGAGAGAGAGAGAGAGAGAGAGAGAGAGAGAGAGTCTTCTCACATTTTGTGAAATTGCATTTGCTTTATTACAGTTTTTTTTTCTGTTTATTACAGCTAAAAAATATGGGGAGGCTACAATACGGACATAAGTTTAGCTGTTATGTGTCATGTGTGTAGTAATAAAATTATTAAATGACGTGTGTGCACGTATAACTATGTACGTACAAACCTAAAGAGTTGAACTTGATAAATCTTTCCTCGCAAATAACACTCAATTTTGTATGTCAGAATTTGACAAGTTTTCCTAAAACTATCTCTTTATCAAGCATTTTGGAGCATAATTAATTAGACGTAAGTTGAAACATACACAAAAGTCCCATTGGCTCAACTAATCAACAAATGTTATATAGCTGAATTATGGTAATGGAAAAATAAAAGGCAAGAGTTATGGGGTCATATTGAAAATCAGAGACAGGTTCACGCTATTATTTTATGTCAGCCTCGTTGAAATATAGCCCCTTATGATTTGCAACTAGCCTAAAAAAAAAGGTACGGACTGTAAAAGATTGCAACGAGAAAGTGAATGATAACAATCTTTCCATCGCAGATTTCAGCTTCAGTTTACTTGGCTGGTATCCTCTATCTTATAACGGATGTAACAAAATTTACTACTCAAACTTCTACGGATGTTAGAAAAGACCAAAACAGACATGTTTTGTTGAATAACCATAGGTCGGGATTGATAATTAAATTAAATTTTGATGAGATTGAGAAGGATAATGAAAGAATTACGTCTCAAATGTATTGTAATTTTTAACAAAAATGGTTTGATAATTAAATTGATGATCTCCTAGAAGACGTTACTCTTAATATACGAAGTCGGCCGTGGGTTCAGCATGACGGTGCGAATACTCGTGCAACTCTTGAGGCGTCCGAGAGTTTATGAACAGCAGGTTCGGCGAGGAATGAATTGGCCGCGGTGGACCCGTTACATGGCCTGTTCTTTCTCCCGACCTCACCCTGATTGACTGCATTATGCATGGTCGCTCGAAGAGCGTGGTGTATATGAGACTCGAGATGAGTAAGAGGAAGAGTTCGTCGCTCGCAGCTGCTCACTCACTACGGCACAAGCCCGCCGTCTTTGAACTTGCACGACAGCCAATAGCATCTCTGCAGCGCAGGCCGCACTCCTGAAACATTCCTTTAAAGGATTACTGATTTCATTCTCTATCACGTCGAAATGTAAGTCAGTTATCAATTTCTAACCTTTGGTTATTTAATCAAACTTGGGTCACTCCCGGATTTTCGCTGAAGAGAATCGTGCAGGACGATGCCGCTGGTCGGCGGATTTTCCCGGGGATCTCCAGTTTCCCCCGCCCTTGCATTCCGGCGCTGATCCATACTCGCTGTTGCATGCGACTAATCCAGTTAATTTCCACGTCGTGTTTCCGACACCAGAATTACGTGTCCAGTCTGTTTCGGTATCTTCAAACATACCTAGAAGTTTTGAGTGATGAATTTTGCCACAACCTGTGTATATAAAAAAAACCCTTCACACGGCGTAACATGTAAAGTAGGTGCTCCAGAGGACCAGAGTTTCACGAAAAATTGCCTGCGTCGTGCGATTTAACACGGGCGCTCTCGTGGATTGGCACGAGAGAGCGAGAATTCAGTAAGGTCGACACGCGAGGAACCTATCAGCGGAGTGGCTTCCTCGCCCCCAGCTGGCGTCTTACCCGCACTCACCTCGCATTTCCCTGAAGACACGGGCTCTCTAAGCCAGTCATCTCCCGCCCGCCTCAAACACCCCTCTTTGCAGAAATTCTAAGTTTTCGTGTCATCATTTTGGATGAAGAGTAATTACTGATAATGCACGATTATAGAAAATTTACATTTTACGAGGAGTTTAATATTTTTGTGATTGCGTGTTATTTGCTACTTGTAAAAAGTCAGGAACATACGTACTTATATTTTATCGATAATTTTCTGCATACCTGCAAGAACGAAATAACACACAATAAAAATTAGATATAAAAGAATTATACAGCTAATAAATAGTAAATTTTTTATAATCAAACGTTTTCAATAATACTTTTGAAACTG
The DNA here is from genome assembly GCA_002778355.1 of Clitarchus hookeri. Classification (NCBI taxonomy): domain Eukaryota; kingdom Metazoa; phylum Arthropoda; class Insecta; order Phasmatodea; family Phasmatidae; genus Clitarchus; species Clitarchus hookeri. The sequence continues at coordinate 301,014 of NQII01001972.1, read as the reverse complement.
AATTTATCGCACGAAAACGAAGAATTCCTGCATAATATATGAAGCAGAACCTTAAAAGCATTCAAGTGCGAAAAATTGTTTTCTAAATTTTAGGGTATTTTGTAAGTATGTGGTATTACATAAAAAAAAAGTCTGATGAAAGTAGGTAAAAAGACATGTACATTAATTTACAAAAATTTACTAAGGCAGTAATGAGGACATACAATTTATATGTTTTGTTATACAAATTCATAATTGTGCATAATTAGCATACTTGGCTACAATGCAAAATAAAATAATTGTTGATGTCATTAAAATCAAGTAAACTAATTTTGGGGAAATTCTTTGTGTTTCGACAGTAATTTTATTTTTAGTTTTACATTTAAATTTAAATTCAAAATAGCTAGAAATTTAACCCTAATCGCAGGCGAACAAAATTTCAGACTGCATAGAAATTTCTTTATTGCGTTCCCAAGACTTCGAGGGACACTTCAGCTGTAACTAAACATCGTGTACTTATACATTTTTGAAATTTGTTTGGCAAAAATTTAAGGCTGAAATGCTCATAATTTTACTAAAAGAATGGACGAGAGTTATTTTTAAAATAGATTTAGAATTTTTAACAAACATTTATTTATATTATATTAAAAAACTGTTTAAAAAAATTGGGCACTTGAACAGCCTTAAGTTAGCGCTCGCAGCCGTCAGACAGAATACTGAAGGATGCAGAAGCGAAACTAATAATAATCACCTATTAAATTTAAAAAATGTTCAGTACTCAATTACGCATGTTACTGTTTATTATTGATTTTATGTTCCATAAATATCTATTAAGGACTAAGTGTTTATTAATTTGTAAGCAGTACTAATTTTTTCTAAATTGTAACAAGCAAGTGTAAATCATAAAAGAAAGATTTCTAAATTTTAAAAAATTAAAATGTTGGTTAAAATCTTTCTAAATATTCCACGTATTTTGCATCTAACACGAAATATAATTTTGAAATTTTGATGACTAAGACATGATCCTTAGCTCAAGAAGATTTTCACGGAACTATTTATATGCCAAACAGATTTCGGTAGTTTCTGAGATTTGACAAACTACTTCAAGTGGCAGAAGTTACAATATAGCAAACACAACAGAAAACAATGAATTGGTGATAACAAAAGTACCTTTGTACTAGTATGTACGGCTGATTTGGTTGAAATAGGCCTAAACGTTTAGCAGATATGGCACTCAAAAATAAAATTTTAATAGATAGGTTTCCATTTGTAAAATAAGTGTCAGTAATAAGATCGTATGATTTTAGATAGTTCCTTCGTAGCTGTACTTTAATGCCAAGCATGGTGACAATTGGTTAAATAATTCCCCGATATGTAATATAGATGTTTTTTTTTTTGAGTGATGATGTATTTAAAGATGTTCGACGAGTGTGAATGTAAAGTTCCTGGATTTAACGCTGGCATTGTGTACTGTCAAATTACCACTTTTGGTTCAGGAAGGTTGACTGGTTCCCGAGATATAATACAGCGGCTATAATATAGAAATGCTTTAATAATAAAAATAAGCAGTCTGCATGGGCGGGAAGTATAAATTCTTAAATAAGGTATATAAGAGTACAGAGTTTGATTAAATTCAGTACACGGGTTCAAACGTTCCCGAGGAGATACGTTCAAACACGTATACTTACGCACACAGGCAGTACATACGCAAACACACGAACAGAAAAATAACAGATAAGTGATCTCATTATTCTAGCTTTCATAAGGAAACTCTCTCATCATCTCCTTGTCCAAAGTTCTAATCCACGTTCTCTTGCACTTAAAAATAATTTTCACAGTCGACTTAATTTAAAGTACTCTTCGAACTGCTATTTTATAGCATTCTACGTTCATAGCATGTATTCCTCTCTAGTATTTCCCTGCCATCTTTTTAGTTTACATAGATATGTGTATAAAAAGCGCGCTCATTAAAAGTAAGTCACACGTGTGTGCTCGCTTATAACAAATGACACCAAGTAGTCTCTTGAAAACTCGCATAGAACCGAAGATCAGCACACATCACAACCTTCAATGTCCAATACCACTAATAAGGAAAAAATACGGTCCCAGTTACTTACAATAAACACAAAAACTGCACCAAAAAAAAAACGACCATACCGCTTAGCTGAGCATTGTGAGAACCCAGTGAACTATTTCAACGGCATATACACTTTAATTCAAACGGGAACGACACATAGGCCCGTATACAATTCCGCCAGTGCCGATATATTTTTTTTCCACCAGTTCGGCCTTACACACAATAACCCGCGAATCCGAAGAACCCTGGTTGGTAAACATGCCTTGTGCCAGCATATCGACAAAGCAGAAAAAAAAAAAGAGCACGTTAAAGCGCAGAGGCGAGTGAAAACGGGTCGCGGGCAACGGGAAATAACGGGGGGAGAGAGAGAGAGAGAAAGGGATAGGAGGAATTATTCTGCGTCTGCTGTGAATGCGCGAGGGCCATGAAACGTTTTTAAATGTTTTATGGTCATCATTATCACGGCCCCACGGTACACAGCGGGCTGCATTATTGGCTTTTCGGTGCGTCGATATTTTTTTTTGTCCTCCTCTCTCTCCCGAGCATTATTTTTTGTGTGTGTTTTTGTTTTGTTTCAGGGAGCGTGATTGTGACTTTCGATGCCGTATCGACATGCATTATTCTATCGCGCGCGCTCTCTGGACCCTGACACGGGCCGCGGGTCGCTGTGGATACGACGCCAGAGAAGCAGTGCGGGGACAGGCTAGCATGATCAAAACATTTCCGAAGTTATTTCGACTGTAAGCGGGGTTCCGCGTTTGTTCTCTCCGAAAAAAAAAACTTCGCCAAAGAAAAAAAACATACATAGGCGTCAATCGTAANGGAGCGGGTGGGGTTTGTTTGCATTGCATCGTCTCTCCTCTGAATGCGACTGCCGGGAAACAAGTCTTTCTCCCATTTAAAGCGGCCGTAAATTTTCTCCCACGTGAGATTCAGTTTCGGTAATTTAATGCTACGAGAGTTTAAATTATTAGGCAGTTTTCCTTTTTTGTGATTCGGGCCAGATGTTTTTTTTTTTTTTTAATTCAGTAATATTTCTGTAAAGATTTACACACTGTTACGAGGCCTTAGCCGAGCGGCCTGCTTGATCACACCTTCACTTATTTATCCAGGACATGGGCCGTGATTGATGAAATTAGTTATGAAATCCCAAACCACGGAACCCCCTCCACCGGCCAGTTAAACGTGGACAACGCAGCCGATATAGGACAGTGTAGTCCGTGGGCGGTGTCTTTTGTCGCCGGGCCATTGGAACGAGAAGACCACTGAAGATGGGTGTGTCCGGCCGTCGACTTCCGCCATCTTAATAAGCCTCCTGAATCGTGGACAAGGTGGGGACTCTCCAATTAGACTTTACTCAGAATGTGGCTGCTTAAATCTTAATAATTTAATATTTCATTATATTTTCATATCTCCCCCCGTTTATATTCACTCATATTTATATTTAAATAATATTGTACAACTTTAATGCTAAATAAACCCCTTTTATATAGTTTTTATTACATAACTCTTATCAATAACTTGCTACTCCCCTACAGCCCCGTCAAGGTATGATGATGTACCATAAGTCATATCATAACAATACATATAATAAAATACTGGACACGATGGGTTAGAGCAAGGAGTACATTTTAAGAAGGCGGTGAGCATAAATTAACTCCTCTACACGATAGTTGGAGTACATAAGATAATTGTTAATACCAAAATAGTGAGAATTTTATCGCCATGTTATGCATTTATTTTCTTAATGTCTTGCGCCGCGCCTCCGCATTGATTTGTTGTATTATATTCGTTTATTTAAAGCGAATCGACCACATATTTTTTTTTTCTATTTTGCTTTTGAAGTTGTTGTTTAGAATGTTGTAACGTTTCGTAGTAAGAACTGAGTGATCTGCTGTAACAGCCATGTGTATAGCAGTAGTGAATACAATCCCACACATGCATACAAATAACAGTTCTGTTGGCATTACGATCTGTGTTAACAATATTTAGATGGTATAGTATACTCGTGGTTTCTTCGCACTTTTGAATAAGACTTCTGAAAATTCAGCCCATTTATGATGTTTGGTTTTTTTCCTAAATATGTCGTGCATCATAAGTGTTTTATACTTCCGTTAAGATAAATGTACCTTAATTTTGGTTAAATTGAACTTTAACTTATATTTTATCTTTGAGTTTTAATATTTAATTTGTCATTCATAGCAACAAAAACAGGGAGACAAATAGATGCGTTGGTAATGCCTAGCAATAAATTATCCTATACAAAATATTATTTTCACCGTGTGCACGCGAATGCATACGTTGTTTGCGTGAGGCGGAGGAATATCGAGGAAGTAGAACTTCAGCAGGGCTTCAGAAAAGTCGGAAGTAATCGTGGATGGACTATAATCTCAATTCTTGGAGTCTTGAAATGTTTGTGGCTCAAAGAGTCTGGCACTGATACTGTGTAATGGCCGCTCCAAACACGTGTCAACTCGGTCAACCGGGGTTCAGTTTCCGGCGGAATTAAACCCAAGTTTATCGCAGAAGGGAATTTGAAGAAAGCTGCTGTTAGTTGTGGTTTCCTCCGCCTGCTCCCGTTTTTTCCATTCCTTCACAGCTGTAACTTCAACCCCCCGCTTCCTAGCATACACCGTTAATCGCCGCCCGGACATCACTCATTCAGTTACACCTCACTACAAAACGTTTTTAGTAATTTTTTTCAACTTTTCACAGAGAATGTTTTGAAAACTAGTTGCGGAAAATTCTCTTCTAACAGTAGAAAAACGCATTGTTTCATGAAACTGGTTAGGTATCTCCATGTTTATATTGAACATGCTGTGCACGTTACAATACATTCTTGTTGAAACCAATAATTAGCTCTACACTTACCACAGTACAGCGTAGTGAAATTTACTGTCATTTACTTGTGGTGTTACAGAAATAAGCCTATTCATTAAAATTATTTTTGCAAATACAAAAAAAAAATGTACTACAGTTTATTTTGGCTCAAGAAGTTACACTTATGAACGGTTTTAATTAAACTGGAATGAGCCTCGTATCACCACTTTATCTTGTGCCATATTCACACCCCTTCCCCATTTATAATTCAATTTTCCCCGGTGATCCGGGGTTGATTCCCAGCGAGTTTTAACGGGGTACTCCCATTTTTTCCCCTTTCTTCGTATTCCGCCAGTGCGCCATCGCCATCCCAGTTACACTTCAACGACTCTTCGAACCAAGTGGGGCCGCGGTTGCTTAGTGGTCAGACTACTCGCCTCCCACCAAGGGCTGGTTCGATTCACGGCGGGGTCATTCAAATTTTCGCATTTGGGAAACGTGGCGGACGTTTCCGTTGGCCGGTTGGTTTTCTCAGATCACTCCTAGTTTTACCTCTCTTGCACTCCGCAACTACTCCATCTTACTATCTCATTCCATCCTTACCGGTTCTCAACTCCTGCCTACCTGGAGCTTTCCCCGCGTTTTAGGCCGAGAAGCGCGAGAGTGATAACTGGGCTGTCGTGCGGTGTTCTCGTGGTGCTGCCTGTACCAATGAGACTTTCAGCGGTGGCACTAACACTTCACTGGTGTTAAGTCTATAGCAAGTTTCAGTGCAGGATCCTTCAGCAGTTTTGTATGTATCTGACGCGTATATTTGGAGATAATGAGCTTTATAACCACACTGGAGTGCTCTGAAATGGCGGGTCTAACGTGCACGACGTCGTGAAAGCTCTCAAGAGATCTCGTTGTGTTATTTTCATAGATCAGCACATTGGACGCTCGTGTTTAATAGTTTTGTGGAATAACGTGTATTTCAAAAACTCCGCAGCGCAGTTTAAGTGCAAGGTAGTACAGACCAAAACCTTTCAACTCAACTCATTCAACTCCAAGTACCAAGTTTTTTTTAAGAGATTTCTAAATCTTTCAAATCTCATCAACTCCTTAACAAGCTGACCTCTCAACACTGTTAAAAACTTCCGTATACTGGCGGGAACTTTTGAGGGAAATACACCGTTCATACAAGGTAACGCACTCCGAGATGACGTAAAACTTAAGTTACCACCTTTACAGACAAATTACGGAAAATCTCCGTGTATCCTAAAGCTACAGATTTCGGTAGTGGGTGGAGAGATTTTGGCGGCTCTTAACATCGAGGTCTTGGAGAGGTGAGGATGGAGCAGCGCCGGAATGCAAGGACGGGGTAAACGGGATGTTCCCGAGAAAAAACCGCCGACCAGCGGCATCGTTCGGCCCTGTTCGCCCTGGTGGGAAGCGGGTAGTCTAACCACCACACCACCTCGGCCCCTATGGATTTCGGGAACGAACAATGACGAAGTTACGTGAAGTGTTCTACGTCGCTGTAACTAGAAAATTATCGATCTTACGGCAGTTATGGTATTCACGTCACTTCAGACCTGTTCTCTCAAACATCGAAGCGTAGACCAAGCAAACTGGATGTCAGCAGTTCTTACCATACTCAAACATAGCTAGAAATTGGGATAAATACGTGCGTTTCGTTGTCGACGGTAAAACGTGAATTGTTGACGCTTTCGAGGACGCGGTATCCAAGCGGTAACAGTAATTGCTCAAATGATTTTTAAATAATTTTATCCCACTCTAAAAAAAAAAATGATTTAATTTTTTTAATTGCATTTTTAGGCTAACGACCACATAACGAAAACGTAAGATTTTTTTATAATCCCTCTTTATTAACAGGAAATAGAAGTACACAAAATCATATGATAGTAGAAAATTTAAGGAGATGTATCATGAAGTCACGGGAAGTTCCGTGAAGTTTACTAAAAGTCCGTTATTATAAAAAAAAAAAAATTGTGACGATAATTTCAGATTTCTGAACAATATTTAACAATATTTTTCGTAATTTTCTAGAAAATATTTTAACCTGGTACTCAATATTGGTTTGAGACTAATGGCTATTTTTAATAATAAAAAAAAAAAAAACCACTCGTGTTGGTTTCGTACCAGTGCCTAGAAGTTCTAGTATTGAAGTTTGGGACACGCTGTATATATAACCTGGGATCGTGGATGGGGCAGATAGGGGTGAAGAAGCGCGCGACTGTCAATATTTCATAGCCTCGCGCGAGGCGTAACCGCGGCGTCCAGGCACCTGATTTATAAACAAGCCCTGCCTGTCTCTTGCAGTGCCGGTGGCCGTCCGTTCGTAGTGGAATGCCAGGGGCGAGGGGGGGGG
>NQII01001972.1:272432-293709 GCA_002778355.1 Clitarchus hookeri | reverse complement strand
GGGGGGGGGGGAGGTTACTGCCGTTACCTACCTCGCCACTCGCTTTGATCACTACGATGACCAGGCACGAGTCGGAGGGGGTGGAGGGGAAAGGACGAGTCCGTAGGAATATGAAAGCCGCGTTGAGTCGCTGAAACGTTTTTTTTTGCTTGCGGGGCGAAACAGCTGCGATCTACTGCACGCAGGACAGAGTTAGTGGCGTGATTTTAGCGGCTCTAAACTGCGAGGTCTTGAGAGCCAACGAGGGCGAAGCGAGGTGAGTATAGAGCAGCGCCGGAATGCAAGAGCGGGAGGGAAGCGGGAGATCACCAAGAAAACCCGCCGATCAGTGGCATCGTCCGGCGCGATTCTCACTTGCGGAAACCCGGGAGTGACCTGGCTGGAGATTGAACCCGGGTCGCCTCGGTTTGAGGCGAGCTGTCTGCACTGCTGTGGAAGTTCAAAAGTTAGTTGGGAATAGGGGTACTTTCGGAATTTTCTTTTTTGAAAACGTAAATAAGCTAGAAATACCCAAATACCCAGTATGACGGAGGAAGGTAACCCTTAAATAAATTCGCACTGTAAACCCATGGATTTGAAACGCCTGCATGACAATGCTGCACTTGAACGCGCTATAAATATTAGCACACAAGACCTTAAACGATTAATACTTACGTAGAGCAAAATTTTCTATGTTAAATTAAGTGTGTAATAGTACGAATTTTTTTTTATTATTTAGTAATGTGAGCCAAGGATTAAGTTGGCACGCGTACGGTATGTAATTTGTGTGGCAGTATTTTATTCCATTTTATCCCCTTAACTTCAGGATTATCCGGATTTATGTTAATCCTATTGACGTCCAGTGCCAGTTAGAATCGATAAACCAGATTATGCTATATATGAAGGTGTATATTTAAAAAAACGCACTCACAAATATACATGCACGTGTGTGTGCCAATGTTATCGTGATAACTATTTCCCTGTGTTAGTAATTTTTACGTTTCTAATTAAGATTATGTTAAAATGTAATAAACATATTTTGCCCCGTCAATTAGTACATCTCCAAGTACTCGCTGCAAAATAACATTTTTGTTTCTAAAAAAAATTATGTGGCAATGTGGTTTACACCAGTGTCACGTTTTTACTCGTACGTATAGTTTATTTTCAAAAGTAGGCATTTTAAGTGCTCTTAAATATGTTCTGTAACAACATTCGTAATACGTATATTGTTGTATCTAACACGGGTACAGGGTAATATCACGTGCGAACATTTGGAAAATAGTTTAGATGTGTTTTTGTTTAGTATACAAAAATTTTGTTAATTTTTCTGGTTTAAGCTATCTTATACGCTTTCCATTCATTTAACAAACCTTTTCACAAAAAAAACGCAGTTTTCAGAGTCATTCATAACTGCACAGACCTTTCCAAAATTCGATAAATTCTATTTTGGTTTTAGGAGTTAATAGTTGTCTTCCAGAAATGTCAGCCGCTTCTGAGATTGAACAACCCATGTGAATTCTGAGCAGTAAAGAGTCCGGATTTTTTAACATCAAAATAAATCTGCCAGTTTAAATCGTCATTTCTATTCAAGTATACATCGTAGTATCTTGTTTTACACATACCTCTGTTTTAATTTAGCTTGGTGTGAATTTTTTTAGCGTTACATTTTTTCTGTCAATTCGGTTGCATGCACTAGTTTATATTCCAAATATGTATGTACAAAATGAAGTGTCCAACTGACTGAATCACTTACTCATCAACGGACAGCCCTAACCGTTGGACGCAGAAGCATGAGAACTTAAGGGTGTCTCCTTCCCTGTAGAGCGCAGACGCTCACTAAAAATGTATTTTTCGAAACTCAACCCATAGGAAGGTGAAAATGGGTAACATGGGTTTTCCAGGATTTCTCAATATCTCATTGCCCCCATAAGATGCAGCTATACACTTGGCTTCAGAAGATTGCCTTTACAAATGCCTTATAAATTTCTTTGTGTAACGCAGCAGTTGACGGATTGTAAGTATTTAGCAATACGTTTCTGTCATGATCACCTGAACTTTTTTCTCCCTTTGTCATGAAAATAATAGTCGCGTGAATGGTATATTTCAATGTAAAATTATTATCTGTTTCAAATGACGTGAGAAAAGTAAATCAGACGTCATATCAAACACCAAGTAATAATAAGTGTAATATAATAGCATATTTAATGTTCATGTTTCAGCTTTTGTCGCAGAACAGTAACTTTGCTGGAACATACCGGAATTAATGTACTAATGCCAACATGACTATCTCGGTATTTTAACCAGCCTAAAGCTTAGTTAGATACTACTTTCTGAACTTAGATTCAAAACAGGTTAAATATTATAATATGTAACATACTTTAATTAACTGTGCCACTAAATCCTTTTGGCGAAAAATTAATTTTGATATGTATTTTGGTGTTTTATTGCTATAGCTTAGTTAATTTTGCTTTGATGACAACTTTCTTGGCCAAGGAAATCGCATACATTTGACAGCACATGGAGTGTTAAGTAGTAGTAGAAACAATAATTGAGAGGGAGGGGGGAGGGGTAATTGCGTTCACCGTATTTATCATGTTGTCAATATTTCCAAAAATTATTAGACCCATAGAATTAGATTTAACTAGATACATCGAAAGAACATTAGGAAATGTTATTGGATTAAACCAGTAATTTGTGTTGAATTAAAGTGTAGGTTAAGTAATTGGTATCGTAATTTGTTGGGAGCCTGTAGAATGTATATTTATTTCCTACAGTTTTATATGTCACGAAATAGACTAATCCAAAGCAAATTTTTGCATATAAATTCACTATAAGAAAAAAATGATTTGTCCTGGTTTTTTCTCTCTTAAATTGATTTTCCGGGAAACACTTACGCTGAAAATAGAATATTTAAGCAGGATTCGAATACACTTGAATAAAAAGTTTGGTTGCCCGCCTACAATTACTACGAAGACTTGTTTCCAGTTATCTAGTATGTGTATCACTTGTTCAAAACATTTGTTATGTAGAGCATAGTCCCACAAACATACAAACACACATTAATAATGGTTTGAAATTGTTCTGCGTATCATCTCTTCCATTGTTCTGGGAATAAATTATGAGAATACTACTATTTTCAAGACCTGGTTATCATCGCTGGGATAACTAATAGTAGGATATTCCTTGCAGAATTGTCGCATTCCCGAAAAAGTCATTTCTCTGGTGCCCATCACATTTTTTTAGTGGACAGCGTCGTGTCTACACGTGTAAAAAAAAGTAGTTTAGCGCGAAATCCGTATCCGGAAATACATACCGCCAAACTAACCATTTACGCTTTCTTCGTTTAGTTCCGATTGGCAAATCACCGAGAGCTATGACGGGAATTGCAAGAGCGAGGTCCACAGCGTATGGAGTGCGGACAGAGTCTGCTCGTGGTTTCCTCTCACTTTCTTCGTTTAGTTCCGATTGGCAAATCACCGAGAGCTATGACGGGAATTGCAAGAGCGAGGTCCACAGCGTATGGAGTGCGGACAGAGTCTGCTCGTGGTTTCCTCTCACTTTCTGAATCAAACCAATAACCCCATGTATGACGTGTTGGTTTGTTTCCTCATGTATCATATGCATTTCATACTTGCGTTATTATTATAGTATCTTATTTTTGATTATTTTGAACTTTTACGTGCATTTTATTTATGAATTATAATATTTCATTGATAACTAATATGAATAAAAACAGTGAGAAAATTGGTGTGTTGGTAATGCGTAGTAAGAAATAATCTTAATACAAAACATGATCACACTGAGTGCGCATGAATACGGTGCGTTCCCCCCTTTGGTGTAATTCTCTAGACTCGGTTAATCTTTGTTTGCATGAGGCGGAGGGATATTGTACAGTAGAACTTCAAGCAGGGCTTCAGAGAAGTTGGGAGTAACCGTGAATGGGCTACAAGTGGAATGGCATGTACTGGTTAATTAATTTTTTTTTGCTACGAAATGTGATTATTTCTCGCATTCTGGGCCAATAAACGTGCGTATACGATTCCGCGTGATTGATTGGACGCGATTCCCGCGAATAAATTCCTGCGATAAGGGCCGTAGCGGTGAGCGACCGACCGTCTCCGCCGAGCAGTTTAATTAAAAGTTTTTGCTTGTTTCGGGTTTTAATTAAATCCCGGTGCTAGTTCGCACCGCGGCGGACGAAACGAAACACTTGTTGTGTATGACACACTGCCCAATATGAGTCCTGCGTGTGAACACACTGAAGTGAAGAGAAGACTTGATGAAAATAAAAAGCTGTCCACATCTTGTCTGTCATATCTTCTTAGTATATGTGGTTAAAAACTGCATTACGTCATTACGTGAAGAGATAGTAGCTGTGCTGTAAAACTATTTCCGGCTCCGAGTTGAGTCGAGAGATTTGGACGGCTCTTGACGAGGTCTTGAGAGCCAATGAGGGTGAAGTGAGGTGAGAGTGGAGCAGCGCCGGAATACAAGGGCGGGGGAAACGGGAAATCCCCGAGATTACCAGCCAATCAGCGGCATCGTCCGGCACGATTCCCACTTACGAATATCCGGGAGTGGCCCGGTCGGGGATTGAACCCGGTTCACCTTAGTTAGAGACGACCTCTTAGGCTTCGACTTCGGTCATTTTTTTTTTCACCGGTGTGTTTACTGTTATTTAACTTCTTCGTTTCAACTTTTTTAAAATATAATCCAAATACAATTATTTGCTTCATTTAAAACTTGCTTGAATATTTTTTAATTCAAAGTGATCCCAAAGTATTGACCGTAAAAATGTTTAATGTCTGTGTATATCATTGTAAGGATCTAACCCTCAGCACCAACATTCTCCCCTGTTATAGTCTGTTCATTGTTAACTGAACACTTTTGAAATCAACCTTTGAAAAATGTCACTGCCTCTACCTGCATATATTTTAACGAGCACACTGGCAGCCATGTGCTCCTAAAAGTTTGAGCAATGAAATAATTTATTTTGCTTTTCTGTTTTTTTTTTTAATTATTATAAATTTGAGAACAAGTAAATTTGTAAAACTTTTACTCTTATTTTAATTTCGCAGTTTCACTTGACCGACGCATGAATAAAGTGATCAGGCTAATGGCCACGTTATTCAAATTATGGTGGAAGAATACGTAATGTGTATAAAAGCATATCTTAAGCAGGGTTTTGAAAAGTGCTCAGCTTATCGTGAACAGCATTTAATAATAAATGTTAAGTTCATCAATGGCACAAGTCCATTTCCTACTCATATTTAATGGGTGCTCGGTCGCTAACACAGTGATGTGAGTTTATATTCCTCCTGGTTGTGGGCGTTTATGGCCCCTGAAATATGCCTGATACGATCTAAACAAACCACTGAAGGGCTTCTGAAGTCTCCGAACATTAAACACAAGCTTACACACTGACACATCCCGGTTTTATTAGTTGGAGCGAACATAGCCTCCGCCATCGTCATTCGTTATAAACTAAGTAAGGAACATGAAGTCCTACATGCCTTCAGTGGAGTCCGACTCTTTCGAGTAATCTATCTGTTGTAAAGTGTCGAGTGAGGAGGCAATGGTAATAATTTAATTAATTATTTAATAAAAAAATTTGATATTTGAAAAAATTATATTAAAAAGGGTGATATTTTTTAAATACTCTCAGAGACAACGTGAAATCTGGAAAAATTAAAAGTTTAATTTTCAAAAATTTGTTTTTGTCAAAAAATTGATTTTGCAAAACGGTAAATTTGTAAAATTAATGTAACCAAATATCAATATAAATAATGTAATTTGTTAAACTTAAATCACTCTGTGGTATAACTATATTAATACGAATTCTTCTAAATATATACTGTTATCGTAAAAAAGTAATGTTGCCAGAAACAAAAAGTGTTTAAGTGTACACTATTTTCTTACAACAGGAAGGTTTGGTTCTTCCATTAGAATTGCTAATTAAAATGAATTCCGAGGGGATGTGTACCCTAGAGCGGATGTAAGGTACACCAAGTGACTTGAAATGTGAAACTAGACTAAAAAGCAGCTGTGTAATCCTATTGTGGAGGAAACTGAAGCACTCCGAAAAAAAAAATCAGCAACGTCCACTTCTTTTATCAAGTTAAAGGGAGATCTACAGACATACCAGAAAAATGTATGTGAATTTTCAATGTTTCTTCCTGCTCACACTGTAAGAAAATAAATCGCGAAATAATGTTTATTAAACCAATGTTCTTGTGAAATGAACTGGAATATACACATTTCCTAAATATATCAATGTACTTATAAAGAATATAATTCAATTATACAGTACGGCCATTTGTCTATGATGCGAAGTTCAAAAAGCGCTTTTCATTAAGAAATTAATATATTGTTACAAGTATATATTTTACCATTTATCAGTTTACAAACCCAAACAAAGCCTTGCAGTCAAGGAAAAATATTTATTTTTTTATATGTATTTCGTTCATACTTAATATGAATAAACACAGACAGAAAAAACGTGTGTTTGTAATGCTTAGTAAGAAACAACTTCTCGTGCAAAATATTACTTAACTGAGTGCGCATGAATACGTTGCATTGATCATTTGGACCTGGTTAAGATTTGTTTGCATGAGGCGGAGGAATACTCTGAAAGTAGAACCACACCATGGCTTCAGGAAAGTGGAGAGCTCAACTCTCGAGGGCGCTTAGTCGCTTGTGCTCCTGAACTGCGGTCGGGTTCAGGCGCGCTGCTACATCTGAAAACTCCCTGAGAACATAAAAATATTGCGTGACGTGTTTTCTCTGGCAAGGGGCCTCCTCACGCACGCCCGTGCCACGCACGTGACACAGATAAGCCCCAGGCAGGCGCCGCGTGTTNGCTGATAAAAAAAAAAACCTTCGTGCACTGAACCAAAAACCTTTGATGACTGGAGGGGGCGAAGCACGGTAACCAACCTCCTGCTATCGATACCTGCATAATTTTTGTCATTAATATTTCTTCCGGGCTACACAAGCTTTACATACAACATAAACGACTTACTACCACGGAAGTTTTTCTTGTTGTTATTGCTGTCACAGTCCCCGTTTTTATGCCAGAACGCCACGGATTTAGTGAAACATTCCCCCGCCATGTTTTTTCCAGCTTGTCTAAGTTTCTGTAAAAAGAAAATTCCCAAAGTGGCCTACCCCTATGTGTAACTATCTCCACATTTACCATTAAGGCTCGGTTTCCCCTATCATGTTCAACTTCTTCGTTTCATAATTTCCGTTTCAGAAGTATTATTATAAGTGCTTGATTATATAACATTTACAATACTAGTTAAAATGGAGAAGTTTGGGACATCGAGACCTGGGACAAGAGCTCGGAACTGTTCATTCTGTCATTTCGGTCGGCCAGCGGCCATCTTGTCCGTCGTGTTTATTGTCGGCGACCTTGGCCTTTAACGCCATTATCTTCTATCTTGAAAAAAAAAAAAAAATTAATAAATATATTTTACAAAATTATTAAAAAATAACAATTAAAAAGTTTATTTTAAAAATCTTACCTTTCCGGAGGTTTCCCTCAGCACCACGTCCAGCAGACTACTGGCCTTCTCCATTACCCTCAACGCCATTCCCCTCTTCCAATATATTAAGTTGCCCAATTGCCCCACCAATAACTCACCTTCGTTCAACCAGTTAGTCTCGTTCGCTCCACTCCACCAATATATTTAATTGGCTGATTACTCATGTTCTTTTGATCTACCAACTACTCCATCCCCTCCACCCGCACACATGATTGTCATTGGCTAATATCCCCACCCCCTCCATCTCCACACATGTTTGTCATTGGCTAATTGCCCCACCCCCTCCATCACCACCCATGTTTCTCATAAGCTAATTTCCCCACTCCCTCCATAATCACCCATGTTTCTCATTGGCTAATTGCTCGTGTGTTTTCGGAAACCTTCATTCGACCAATTAGATGCATTCACTCCACCCACACCAATGATTCTCATTCTCATTATTCAACTCACCACCAATTACTCACGTTCGTTCGAATTTCCCTATTCCACCCTCAGCATCACTCCCATCGCCTTTGCTCATTCCGTCGTATGCATCCATCTTGGTGGTTTATTCGTTTGTCATTTGTTTACATTTTCAACACCTAGGTGGCGCTAGTGTATTGATTACCGATTTCGTCACGAGGCGAGCTGCCTATTTAGCCACCAGGCTGTCGCCATATTTGTTTATGGTGTTTTAAGATTTTTCTCTGTGTGTTATTTCCTAATTGAAAAAAGGCGGGAACGTATTAAAAATATATAAATATGTTACTGCATTTTTTGTAACTAGTAGAAAACATGTAATGAAAATTAAGCACAAAAATATTAAACAACTCGTAAAATGTAAATTTTGTATAATCGTACATCGTCAGTAATTATTCTGAATCCGAAATTATGACGCAGAAAAGGAGAATTTCTGCGAAAAATGTGAAGCCGAGCCTTAAGGCGAGACGGCAAAACTTGACCTTGGGGTTGAAACTTGACAACCTGCATTCTTCTCTTTTCCTTAACCAAGCCGCTTCGATCCTGAAATCACCCCCAGAAAGACTTCGTGAACAGTGTTTCAAAATTTTATTCGATATATAAACATCTCGAGAATTATTTTGAATTAAGATTCTGCATTTAAGGTAATTCGATTCGATATGAACATGGCTTAATTCTCTCATTTACCAGCTAATTGCAAAAATGAAAAAAAATCAACCCTTTGTGTTTTTATTCTTCATCTCGAAAGGTGCTACAACAGCGCATATTCCCGTGTATCGTTTTTAACTTATTAGATCCATTATGATGCTTTGTATAACAGGCGTACTTTTGTGAACTGTATAACGATTTGTGTGTCCTTAAATATATTAAAATAAACTGGCAAGTATCTGTCGCGTACACCGGCGATGTTTGTAAATTGCTGCAGGTTAAAAATGATATAATTTTAATATTTATTTCCTTTATGCAACGACGGCAAGGGTGCCAGAACCACTGAGTCAAGGGTGTCATGTGACCGCCTTATGATCCGCTGCAAGGGCCAGGTCCTCAGAACTGGCAACGCCGCACTGTGTGTCTGCGCCAGTCATCAGTCTCTCACGCTCTGTGTATTTTTGTGTTTCCTTCCTTGTCTGAAAACATGGCTTCGCTCAACAATGGCTCAAAGACGTGTTAATTATACGGACGTGTTCGTTGTAAATCGAGACCTGACAAACAAACAGTGTTTCCAACTTCGATATTGCCAACAAATTCATTTCTTCAAAAGGATAAAGGAACTTACTTTCTGGCCACATCCACAAGAAACCTGTATTTAATTTACTGGAACTATGGCTTTTACTGAGAATTAATACGTTACGGCAAATTTGATTTTAATTTTCAGGCATGATTTATATACATTTTAAACGCTTCTAGTTGAACGTTGTAGTATTTCTAAAAAATTTATATGTTTGTATTCAAACGATGTCAGTTTTCACGTTAAAATAAAAAAGTGCATATGTATTACTTAAGTTTTGATCAAGCCTTGATATTAAACACGTAAGAATTTCCTGTGATATTGTGATAGCTTCTAGTGTTAATTTTCATTTAAAACATATGTTAACTACGCAAAAAGTTTGTTTTTAAAGCTCGACCCTACTGACGAATCCCTTCCGCCGCCCCCTGAACGACGCTAAGCAAGACCGCGATGTAATGGCTCAGGTTTAGGGAGATCACAGGGTTGTTTATAATGTCATCCTCTCTGTGTTTTCCTAAGCAATAAAGTATGTCCAAAGTAATTTTTTATTTACCATAAAATAAAAATGAAGGTAGACATATTAATTTTCTTTTACGCAAGTTTTCAGCGATAGTTCTTACTCTTAGAACAGTGTGGAAAAACGATGAAGTGATTTTTTGTATTCGGTGTTCCAACAGATACGCACGTAAAAGTGATGTCGTACTTGAAGTTTCTAACTATTAATAAGACTTTTTATAAGTACATAGAGGAGTCAGTATCGTAAATTCAATGCGAGGTGAATATTAAATCAATAAAGCCTAGTTAATATTAATTGGTATAATTTCCTGGTGGTTCAAATTAACATGCATATGCACATATACACAGACACAGTAGGAATCTTATATAGTTTCGTAGAATACATAAAATTATTTTTCAAGTTTAATGGCAACGGTGAGTTTATGTTATTAAGTTGGTATGATTGGACTGTGTCCATTGCCGACCATGAGACTAAATAAAATCGTACACGCAGATCTCCTGAATTTTGTTTCATTCTGGCTGTTATTATATTTTTGTGCGTGATTTTCTTTTTATTGTTCAGCTGTGTCCACTGATATTGTTTTTTTAAAATATTATTTTGTTCAGTTGTGCGGTGTTTTCGTTTTCATCATCGTGTTGTATTTTCTCTTGGTTTGCTTATGTTGTCTGTCCTGTTTTGTAATAAGTTGTTTGTCCGTACTTTTGTCGTTTTTATTATATATGTATATATATATTATATATATATGCACACACATATACACATATATTTGCTTTCTATTGACTGGGAAACAGCTTTCCTTAATTATCTATCTGTGGTGTTGTAATTGCTTTTTCGTTTTTTTTTTGTCTTGCCGAGTTTTGTGAGTGTGTGTGGAAGATTTTATTTAGTCTCGTGGTCGGCCATGGGCACAGTCGAATCGTACCAACATAATAAAATAATATTCTCAGTTGCAAAGGCTTGAAAAAAAAAAAAGTTTAAATGTCGTGAGTCAATAAAATTCAAAATAACGATCTTTTCCAAAGGGCAACTTTACTTGTCTTCCCCGTGAATTAGTTGAATGTTTTCCTCGCTGCTTGCCAATCATTTAACGCCCGCCTGAGATCGCTACGTGAGCCCTGCGGTAACCGTAAGGATCATGCTCGACTCTGGATCGTGTTAGCGGGTTCCCATCTGCCGCGCCGGGAACGGCTAGGCTGGCCTAGATTGCAGCTGGGATACACTCGAGCGCACGGCGTCTTCCTGATGGCCTTGCCAAGCCTTGAAGTGCCTTGCCTGCCTATACAGCCTCCGCCCCGATACGACCCGCCTTGCGGCAACACCCTCTTAGCAACATGTCTGCATGTCTGGCCGTGCGTGTCTTATCTCGGCTCCTTAGAGGCGGAGTGCGGCGAGAGAAATGGAAACTGTAATGTGCATGATAGGATCACGGCAAGAGACTCAGCATCCGTGGCTTCGTGCAGTCGAAATATACTCTGCTCGCTACGTGCGTGTACGTGCGTGCGTGCGTGGATCCTACGTACCAGTGACTGCTTTAGAGAGTATATACCCATACGCACGCACACATAAGGCGTTTTTAAATAACACGTCGAAATTCAAACCACAGCATTTATAGACTAATATAAACAAAAAAAAAAAAAAAAAAAATTCTGCTAATAAATTTTTTGGAAATGTCATCTGGTATTTTAAAATTTTGGTTGAGGTTACCTAACGTGGAGCAGTGGTAACTCATTGGACTCGCATTCGGGAGGACCCGGGTTTGATTCCCGTTTCTGCCTTCCTGATTTTGATTTTTCATGGTTTCCCTAAATCACTCCAGGCGAAGGCTGTGATGGGTCCTTAACAAAGGCCATGGACGGCTCCTTCCCATTCCTTCCCCAATCCTTATTCCCTGAGCAGTTTGCTCCGTCTCTAATGACCTGCTGTCGACGAGAAGCCCAACTGCCTAGCTTCCTTAAGTTGAAGTTATGCAAAACGACGTAGGCAATACGCAGTGTAAATATGCTTGCACAACAAGTTGCATATCACGAAGGCAAACGGAATTGTTACACCATGCGGGAAATACTATGAAAACACTTCTGACAGCCTTTACTGCTCAATTGCTAACCTCCCATTGTCCATGCATTGTTACACACGTGTACTAACCAACAACTACCAGCGGCGACCACGTATGGTCTGTCTCATATAAGTTGGCGAAATTTTGACAGTTCGACGAAAATAGCGCCAATGTTTACTTTTTGTTTATGTATCCTTTCGTCATCAGCTGGTGCGTCAAATGGCGGCTGTATATTTATTTTATTAACACGCTGTCAGCTAATCCACTTTCCTTTGTAGTGCTATACAAATTTTAAAGTATTTATAGACTCACATGTGTCTAAAAAATTTGTTGGTTTTAAAAGTAAAAACAGAAAACCTTGCAAAAACTTAAATATTTGTTACCTACAAACAACGAATTCGGGTTAACATTTGCGAGACGGTAATTGTAGTTCTTTGTAAAGACTGGAAATAAAAGTAATAAGGAAAACTTGCTTGACAACGCACTTTTCATTCAACAAACAACTTAACAACAACTTTTGCAAAGCAGCTATTCTGCTATTACTGATACTAAACATCTTGAGTTAGAAATTTGTGTCGTGGAATAACGTAAGAATTCTTCAAAACTACTCACGCGCATCCCATTTTCTTCGTTTTATTAATACAGAATAGTAACAACACGAAAACAACAAAAATTTGGGTTAGCGGGAGAACTGGCTGTAGTTCGGGATATGGCTGACAGATAGCGCGGAAGGACGTGGTGTAACAGATGGCGTGGTAGGGCTTGTTGTCAACAGGTAGTAGCACTTTGACCTGTCTCTTGATTCCGTCTTTGTAAAAGTTCACTTTTATCCTTTTATTGGCTCAAAACGACAAGAGTTTGAAATATGTTTCGTCAAATTATTTGAAAAAATTATTTAACTGTACCCTCTGATATTTCTGTAGGTTTTTGGAATTAATATCAAGCATGTATGGAAGGTGTGGAGAGTGGCGGTACTACATAACATATATTCCAATATTTGAAGTTGCATTTCATTTGAATACGTCCGTTTCATTATAGCACATATACGTTACTACTTTAGCACGAAGCTGGTTTGTGAACACGTAAAATAAAACGTATTAATTCATGTAGGAACTCTTTCTTATCCGCGTATTTTCTGCTTGTCTGATGTGCGTCGGCAGTGCAGTCAGAATAGCCAACGTAATATTAATTTTCATTCGTTTATGCATCAGCTGATACAGGATTTTGTAAATGGCACGTAGTTTGTTACGTATACATCAAGTTGCCACCCACTAACTCAAAATTTCGCCAAGTTATATGAGACAGACCATACCTCGAGGTTGTGGTGTCCTATGTGCAGGCGCCCTCTGCATGGCGCGCCAGTTCCGTTGGCCTTCGTTATATGCAACTTGTTGTGCACGCAGGTACGTAAGTTGCAGACTCCCTACGTTTTTTATACTTGATTTTTTGTAGTTGCTGTGATTTGAATTTCGATGTGTTATTCGAAACAGCTTGTGTGTATATTTTGGTTCATTTGAATTATTGGGTAGTAGATTGGTTTCTTGGGATTCATTTAATACTTTTTTATTTTTTATTATTTTTTTATATATACATATACATATAAACAAAAGTATGCATGTATGTATATATGTATGTCAGTTGTACAATTCTACACGGTTTAACTGATCTGGACCAAATTCGGTGGGGATACCCTCTAGTTCACAACTTAAAATAATGTGTAGGCCGAAATGGGCCCCACCTCCCCCATTGGGCACAAAATCAACGGGGTCGTCGTGTATCTCAATTATATACCCTTCGAAGGATCTGGACCAAATTTGGCAGGAATGCGCTTCAGCACTCAACTTAAAACTCTGTATAGGCCTAAACTGACTCCGGGCCTTCGTTGTGCTAGAAACCCATGAAAAGTGGTCGTCGTATAACTCTCATATACGCCGGGTTTTCCTGCTAGTTTTCAATAAAAAAAAACAGCACAGAACAAACGAAATAAATACCTGTACTCACCAAGCGAGGGGCTGCAGTGCCAACACATTCGATATTTCTTCGGGAGGACCCGGCTTCGATTTCTGACCCTGCCATCCTATTTTAGGATTTCCACAATCGATTTATGCAAACACATGAAATGGCCGATTCCTGACTGTCCAAGCAACTGGCTGCATTAAAAAAAAAAAACAATCGAAGTTTAAATATATATGGACATGTATAATACAGACGACGAAAAAAAACTGAATGTTATAAAAAAAATTAATATTACAAGTGGATAAAAGAGTATACGAAATACAGACTAAACAAATTTTTTAACATATTTCAATAGTTACATAAGACGAACCCATAAATGTTACATTACTAAACTTAAATTTCACGTTTCGTATATTCTTGCTTTTATTGTTTTTTAGTTGTTTTAGTGACGACTGGGATGCTTATGTCTAGATACAAATCTTGTGATATCGGTTGTGTTGACTAAAACATGCGTGTGAGAGTTCATAAATATACGATCAGAAGCCCGCCGGATCAGAATGTAGCAGCTCTACAGGAAAAATCTGCCCGCGCCAGACGCCGGGTTACTTGAGCTCCCAAGCCCTACATTAAACACGGGGAATGGGCACGGCCAGGGGCTGCAGCGGGCAGCATTAGTAACGGCACGGTCATCTATACTCTTAAACAAAAATATTTTTAAAGCTTTTCGTTAGATCATTTTCCTTCAACAGCCGGGTCGCGGCCCGATGCATGGCCCTAGTGTAAGTTACACCGGGCGGCGAGGTCCTCCTGGGCTGTAAATATCCCTGTCCAATGCAGGAAAATAATCCTTATTTACCCTACCCTCTTTATCACACAATCGTACAGTTTTATAGCTCAACATTTTTCTTATATAAGAAAAAACTTCTAGCTGCGCCTTTGTGACATTTGTCCAAACTAGGAATATTGGTTTCCTAGTTTCGCATTGACGGAAAAAAAAAAACCCATCAACTAGCTTATAATGTTTTCATTTCGGATGCTACTACTCGACCAAGCTGTGTGTGCTGCCGAGGAGGGGTGGGACTTAAAGCGCCAGGGGAAGAACAACAGGGAGTAGGGTACATTCAATACTGTTAACTGTATGCGCGAGCAGGCGTACGCAGGTCCACGTTAATGTAAGCAACAACTCGTACAGACACCATCCCACACGGAAGCATCAACATGGCAACGCGAATAAACCAACACTGTGTCACGACTTATGGCCACCGCGACACCTCACACCCGCAGCCGAGCGCTTTATCTCATCCCGGAGGAGGAAGAGGTAAGTAAGAGAAGAGGGAAGATAGAGAGAGAGAGGAGAGTCAGTTGTCGCTGTACGAAGGGGCGTGGTTGTTCAGTTCAGTAGGTAGAGCGGTTGGGCGAATGCTGCTGCGTGCGTAAATGTTACCTGTCGAAAAAACGCAAGTCATGCAGTACGGTAATTAAGGCGCCCGTCTACCTGGCGCTTGAACTGCGTTGCAGAGTGTTCCAAAAACACGTTTCTCAACGAAACTATTTAGCGTGCGTCCAGCAACGTGCTGATCTACGAAATGAACACACACTTCAGACGAGAGCAGAACACTGCACGCCAGTTCAGAGCCTTGCGCTTAGCGGCGATGGCGTACTTGATGCGCGTGGCAGTGTCGCCCTTATCGCACCCGCGCTTCTCGGCATAAACGTGGCAAAAAGTTCCAGGTAGACGGGGGCCTTAACAGTGCGGTAGTAGAGAGCGATGTTGTCAGTTTGGTGTGTACATTTTCAACAGTGTCACGTGGTTTCCCTCCCTCCAGCGGACATACACTAAACCGCGTACACATGACATATACTCACATACATATTATTGTACTATTAATAAAAATAAACTACAAAATACCATCAATTAGCAAAAATTCTAAAACTGCAATTTAGTTTTAAAATTTCTGAAGGGAAGAAAATCACAGTAAATAGTTTTTTAAACACGGGAAAAAAAGACAAAAAATTAATTAATATAATATATTTTATTTTCCCTACGTCAAAAATTATGTCCGTTACCTCAAAATATGCATAAAATAAAGTAGTAATGCAATTTTTACTCGCACACGCTCATTCTCACATCTAGATACATTAACAGTATATTTAATTAATTAAAAAATAACATAATCATTAGAAACATCACTACAGTCGCTTGAAGCAGAAAGCAAATACGTTACCGGTATTATAAAAGAGGAACCTCCACCATAAATATTGTTTATATCAAACCCATATTTCACCTTCATTTAAATATCTATAGCGTGACCTAGCTGTTCCGGCATAATTTTTTGAATTTAGTGATTGGAATTGTATCTCTTGCTTCCTGAGGTAAACAATTCCCGAGTTTGGTTGCGGTGGCTATGAAAGATGAAGCGAAAATTGAGTTGTGTTTTCGTACTAGAAGCTTTTGTTGATCGAAAGAGCGAGCGTTTGAAGTATTGGGCGGTAAGAAACGAGACAAAAGGCATCGAGGACATCCTGTTAGAAATAATTTCTTTAACAAGCAGATCTTGTGCAATGATCGTCGATTTTTTAAATCAAGCCATGAGAGAGTATGTCTGTATTTGGTGATATGGTCTTTCTTTTTAAGATTAAAAATAAGACGCACACAGTTCATGCAGGTCGCTGCAGACTATATCAGCATAATCAAGGCGTGAGATTATTAATGATTCTGTTAGTCTTCATCAACTTCGCTGGTAAAAATGTTTCAAGCCTTCTTAATGAATGTAAAGTGACATTTGGTTGCCTACAGATGTAAGTGACATGTTATCTCCATGTTAAAGTTTCACTTAATATTACACCTCGGTTTTTTACGGACTTATAGAGGAATCGGCTCGCCATCAAGTATGATATTAGGAGCTAGTGACGTTTGGTGATCAAAGTAGTTTCTCGGATCCAATTATAATGCTCTGGGATTTCTTAGGGTTTAATAGTTGCCCGTGCTCTGTTGGTCATTCTAAGATGTTTGACAATTCATTGCTAATTGTGTCAGTTGATGACGTAATATTACCGGGATGAGCTGACAGGTAGATTTGGAAGTCGTCTGCTTAAGGATAGTATTTACAATGTTTTAGTAGCTGAATATTGTCAGGATATATTTTTGCCAACACTATTGTAAAATAAAATGTTTGCAATAAACAATTAATCAAGAAGTTGCGGAAAACTCAACAATTAAGTTTTTTTTACCAAGCAAATTAATTTTCGTAGTGTAAACTACATTATTGTATAAAAGAAAAATTGCTGGCCGCGGATAAGAAAGTGCGAAAGTAAACATTACCTCTAAGCTTTGGTGTTGAGAGAAACTTGTGTCCGGCAATGAGAGGATCGACATGTCAAATTGAGACAAACGACATTCCCAAGTAATTTTTTTCTTTTTTTATCTATTGCAATCAAAAAAGTATTGAATAAAGAACTCAATTGAATTGGCCATGAAAAGATTTGAACTTAGTATTTAACAGCTAGCTTCTTTACCGAGAGCTGGTAAAATACATAAATATAGCTAATTAAAATGTATTTACTGCAGGAAGAGTTTATAGCTTTGTTAATTATTCAACAGCAACTTTTATATCAGTGCTGTCACCAACTAATGAAATCGTTTTCTCTTAAAATAAAAATATGTTTTAAAAGTTTGGAACTACAGTTAAAAGTTTGCAAATTATGACATATATGCAACGTAATACTTGTTTCTTTGTTTGTGGAAATAAAATTGTTATGCTTCGTAGTATTGGGTACGCTATCCTTCTGTCGAATAAAATATTGTTTGCTCGTTCTTTGCTGTGCTGATGCTTTGTTTTTTGCAAATGATCCCACAAATTAGAATTTCGAACTGTGATTGGCGAAAGGCAACTTATCAGCGCGTAATACGTTCTGTGTTACTGTGTTTCAACGACAATAAAAGTAGCTCACTAATAATTTTATTATGAAATTTATTACACTTTTATTTTGTATCATTGATAGTTGCGTGTCCCGTTCGTATAGGGGATATCGTGTTGGGCCCGTATACTAGCTACGGAGTAACCAAACATAATAATGTAAACATGTAAGCACTTGTATTCAAAATGATTTCCATTTTAAAGATACCGTCACAGTCAGTATGATTACTGTTTCGTGTGAGTGTGGAAGGAAGCGGGAAATTCCCTTTCATCATTACTATTGGCAATTAACTGATAATACCGGACTAATGGATAGCAATTTTTTTTACATAAATGTATGCTTTTTAATTTGTAGCGCACTTCCACTGACAAAGGTGTAATGGAAATACAGTGAAATCCCGAAATTTCGCATCCCGATTATTCGTGTATCCCGCTAAGTCGTAGAAATTTGCCGGTCCCTTGAGAAAATCCCTTTAATTCGTAAAAATAACATTGCTTTCCGGTCCCCTCGATAATTCGTATTTATTTTGGTGCTCGAGCTCAATTAAAACGTCTTATAATTCTTATTTTCAACTTAAAAATCTTGTTAACTCGTAATGTTTTTAACCCTAGACTGTACACCAGCTCTAGATTTATGCAATTCAGGCAGGGTAAAAAAGACCGAAAGGGTACTGAGGGACGTAGGAAGGTTTGAAGGGCAGGTAATGACGCCGAGTAGGCTGTGAGGCGATGTGTCTGTGATTCTCAGAACTAAGAGGCGCCTTGCTGTCCGGTCTATGGTTATGAGAGGGTAGGAAGGAACAGAGCGAGTGAAAAGTTAGTCAGTTCGGTCTTAGCCATGCCTCCAAAAAGAGCTAATAAGTGTCTTTCCATTAAAGAAAAAAAAGAAATCATTACCGCCGTGGCCGATGGTGATAAACAAATTGGCGTGTCCAAACGTGATAACGTTTCTCCTTCCACAATAACATCAATTCTGAAGAACAAGGACAAGATCGCCTCCCAGACATCGGACAGCAAAGTAAAGCGCTTTAAGACTGGTGAGTATCCACAACTAGAAGATAATTGAAAAAACTGTTTTGCGCAAGCACGTAATTCGAATGTCCCAGTAGGAGGAAACATTTTAAGAGAATAAGTAAAAGTTTTCGCAGAAAAAAATGGGAATTAAAGACTTTCGTGCAAGTGAAGGTTGGTTTGATGTGTTTAAAAAAAAGACACAGCATAAAATTGAAGAAGCTTAGTGGGAAAAGTGCGAGTGTATCGGCCGACGTTTGTTCTGAGTTGAAAGACGAATTGGGAGAAATAATCGATTCTTATGAGCCCAACAACGTTTTTAATGCCGATGAGACGGGGCTATTTTATAAGTGTCTCCCCCGACCGATCAATGTGTTTTAAGGAAGAAAAGTGTCATGGCGGAAAAAATAGTAAAGAACGTGTAACCATATTGTTGGCCGCCAACATGGATGGATCTGAGAAATTAAGACCGCTCATGATAGGCAAATCAGCCAAACCAAGATGTTTTAAAAACATAAAAACTTTTCCGATGACCTATCGTGCAAACAAAAAAGCGTGGATGACGGGCGAATTATTCAAGGAATGGATACGATCAGTGAATGCTGATATGGAGAAAAGGCAGCGAAAAATTCTACTTTTCATGGATAATTGTACGGCCCACAACAATACCCCACCGCTCAGTCATGTTAATGTTGTGTTTTTGCCTGCCAACACTACTTCTAAGCTGCAGCCTCTAGACCAGGGCATAATTAAAACGTTCAAAACCTTTTACCGCAAGGAAGTAGTGATGCAACTCCTTGACAGCATCGAGGATGGGAAGGATCATAAAATCACCTTATTTTCAGCCATGAACATTGCTCACAAGGCGTGGCAAAGTGTTAGCGAAAGCACAATAAAAAGCTGTTTCCGTGCTGTGGATTCACGAAGGTGGAACTTTCATCAGCAGTTACTGAACAAGACTTAGAATGCCCTGTGAATTGGTATCGTCTTCCTCAAAATGAAGAAAATTCTATAACGTTTGAATATTTCGTCCATTTTGACGATGGCCTAGCGGGAGCGGGGTTTCTAACTGATGACGAAATTTTGGCTCCATCTCAGGACATTGATGGTGAAGGTGATGACGAAGATGATGTGCTGACAATTACACCTAAAGTGGCAAAACAACGTGCGCCATTTCTTAGCGAAATCAGACGTTGGCGATTAAGTATTTTCTGCTTTGAACATGCTTGACAAAGCCATCGACAATACCCGTCTGCAAGGCTTGCACAACAAAAAAATTACACATTTTTCAAAGGCAAATTTTTTGTTTTTTTTAATTGATGTAATTATTGATTTATATATACAGTACATATGCATACATAATATGTAGCCATGCGTTTGTCATGACATTAATGCAAATTTGCATTAATCTCGTTATTATGTATTTTTTCTTATTTTGCTCCCGATTATTGGTAATCCCGCTAATTTGAATATCTCGATAATTCATATTTAACATTCAGTTTCTTGACAATACGAATTATCGAAGATTCTACTGTAATATTGTATTCAAGGAACGCAAAAAAAATTTTTTGTAGAAATTTATTTTTGTGGGATTGCCAAATGTAAACAAATGCAAAGGTCGCTACTGAACTCGCATGATTCTCGTATATTTTGTTTTGAGAATCAGTGAATCAGTTTTGACGTCAATCGCAAAAGAAAAATTTCTGTCTGTTCCATTAAAAATGATTTAGAGGTTTTGTGTTATATAGTCCTAATGAACAGAGCGCACCTGTAGCTTATCTCCTATTCTATGACACGAAATGGCAGCGTAGTAACAGTTATTAAATACTCCGTTCTTGGCAGTTTTATGTTTATGTGAAATAGATGGCTACAAGCGGAATACAATTTAAATCTTAGAAATAACATTAAAAATAATTCAATAGTTGTTTGCGTCAACTACATAACCCCGATAGAGTCGCAAGTCACTGAACGTCACAAGAAGAGCTCCATAGCCGGGAAGTTCTGAATCGTTCCGGGAAGAGAAAGTATAAAACTAACTGCTGGCCTACCCAGCGTTGCCCGGGTATAATTGTTTCAAGTGCTGCATTGTAACTAAGTCGGCAAGGAATAGAAGTCGTGAATAACAGATACACGACCCTGTTTTTAAGTATTTCTGTATTAAACTCGTTCCCGTACAGCAAGTAAGCTTGGCATTCCCCAGCAGAGAACTAATTTCTAATCAGACTCATTTACAGTCAATAGCTGTCGCCTCTGGAACGTCTTGGAACTACAGCTTACGCAAGTAGAGTCGGTCAAAACCTTCAAAACTTCAGTATACAAATATTTGTTTACGCTAGCTCATCAGTAATTACTTACCGTAGCCCTATTTAACGCATGCCATAGTTGTGTGTGTATGTGTGTAGTTGTGCTTTTGATTCTTATTTTTGTGTGTTAAATGAGTTTTTTTAATCTTCTTCTTATTTTGTATTATAAATATGTGGTTATGTGGACGAAAAAGCATTTTTGTCTTAATGCGCCACCAAAAATTAGTGAAATAAAATAAATAAATAAATAAATAAAAATGGGAAGGGAGGAGGGGGAGCCAAGTTGGCGTACACAGTATTTTAAGTT
>NQII01001972.1:211096-272169 GCA_002778355.1 Clitarchus hookeri | reverse complement strand
ATATATATATATATATATATATATATATATATATATATATAAAGTGCTTAGTTTCATTTCGGAAGAGAAACTCGCTAAGGTGCAGCAAGATACATTTGTAATTCCGTAGCAACAACAGATATTAAAATATAATACTTCATCTTGTGTTAGGTCTCTCTAAGCAGACATTTCGGGTTTAATAAAGGAATGTGTTATTTATTTGCAAAATTCTCAATACCCTAACCTTATTTATAGCAAAATTCCTGTCCTTTTTCTTTTGAATATTATGTTTGTAATTTAGGAACGAGATCAACTCCTCTGTCAGTAAACGAGTCATCTGAGATATTATAAGCTACCTCAAATGCTGGCTCTAATTTATTATTTAGCGTCAGAAAATGTTTATATTGTCAATGAACATAGACATAACTACTATGTAATTTTTTTTTGTTTAATGCCCGTAAAACAAATGCGTAATTAACCAGTAACCAATGACACATCTCATATGAACACGATAGTAATTTCCGAGAGAAAACTAATATCGAAAACAGAATCAAACCACCAAGATAAGTGCAAAAATATCTTAGAAAAAATGTTATACATATTATTTTACACTTCACCAATGCTTACCTTTTGTGCCTTGTTCATTTTCAATAACTTCTTTTTTAAGGCAGAGCTTTAATGAAAGAAAACAGGCCCATATTCGAAAATGTTAGTTTCCCCACAGGAAATTCTTGATTGTATTATATAGTAGCTGTGTATCAGAATTACTTACGGACAAAGGCTGATCCCAATTACAGTTAACGTTACGCATGCTTTTCTAGAAACAATTTGTGGTACTTTGTGTGTACACCCACATATCAAATAATGAGCATAATTTTGACAACAGAGAGTTAAAAGATCACTTAAATTTACTGATAAAAATGACGTAGCTATTGTATAGTTTTGCAACTTGATTAGGTTTCCTTTCATTTTGAACACAGGTATGAATTTATTGCTGAGATAATTATACATTCTTAACTTGAAATATTTAAAATAGAGGTAAATTAGTGATAACGGCACCACTGTCGGTGCCATATAAGTTATTTACGTGATCAATTAATTTCTCTGAATTATGTGTGATTCCCACTAAATGCCGAGAATTTTACTGCTTGTAAGCAATTTATTCCCAGTTTATTTTCTCGATTAATCAGTCGGTAAAAGAATATCAACTGAATTTCAGATAATTTTATCTCCCAGAAGTTTCGCATTGCTGTTCCGTGCTGAGAGTGAAGTGTGCGTACACCTTCTTGTCATAAACTTTGACACGAAGGATGTAAGTAAATGAGAAAGTATGCCGGGTGTCCAGGTGAAGTGTGCTTTATTATTTTGGTAGAGTTTCAAAGAGTATACTTTATCGAGTGAGCTCTCTGATCCTGCCCGAATAGCGAGTGTTAGTAGCTTCGTCCACCTGTAGTACAATACAGAAAGCTTAGCAGTGCTGGGGCTTACAGGAGAGATTCGCTTGCGTTATTTCACCGTCCTGCTAAACAAAAGTAATGGGTGCTCTAACTTGTGATATTCCTCACGAAGTACGCATTGCTGGGTGTTAAGTCAAGGACACGCCGGGGGAAGCATTGCAAAAGGTTTGCGGATATAGAAATACGTCGTCGTTGTTTTTTGATTACACGTAGGGTTACGGCTGTGTCCAAAAATAAAGAAGTAAACTAATTAGGTAATATTAATTTCTTCTCAAACTCGTGTACGATATTTCATGAACAGTTTAGAATAGCAGATACAGCTTGAAAACTGTGGCATTTTCACATGATCCCGACTACTCAATTAGTGTTCCCATTGGGCTTTGTAAGTAATTACAATGCTTGGCGGATCGTACTCGCTTATTACAAAGTCGTGCCAACATATACTTATGCAGTTTATTTTGCGTGAAGTTATAATAAATGCAATAATATACTACTAGTGTTAGTTACAGTTGACGTTAAATTAGGTGGTTATGTTCAAAAGTATATATTTAAAAAATTGCTGATGTAATATTTTGTCCGCGGGTTAGTCTGACGAATCTGGTGGGCCGCTAATTGAATGTCCTGGTGTTAAAACCTATAAGTGTGTTCTGAAGATTCCGACTTACCGAGGTAAAAACCAAGGTTAGATACACTAAGGTTGTAATAATATTTAAATAAATGATTATACACATTTATGTGTATCTAGATTATGCCATCCCTTTGTCACATTTCCTTATCCAACCCTAAATTCTCGTTCTGGAGTTGTAGGAGTTGAGTGACTCTTGAGAGCCGATGAGGATGCAATGAGGAGATGGAGCAGCGGTGGAATGCAAGGGTGGGGGAAACATGAGTTCCCCGAGAAAACCCGTCGACCAGCGGCATCGTCCGACACGATTCCCACATGCGAAAGCCACGGAGCGAACCCGCCGGGAATAGAACCCGGTTCTCCTGGATGGGAGGCGAGAGCCTGACCACTTCACCGCCGCGGCCCCCTTCTCGGTGTAGGAATCCCAATAACTCCATAACACAAACACATCACTGTGTCGCCATCAGAGTTTTCTTAGCGTTGATTCACAATTAAAAAACACAGACACACAGCGTAGAACATAACAGTAGAATATTCACACGAGCAGAATCATTGTGCGAAATAGATTCACAATTTAATACTTATGTATTATTTTAGACGATAACATTTTGCGACGAGTATAGCGTCTTTTAGCAATGTTGGTATATAATGTATTTTCGTAACAGATTGTGATATTGTGTTGAATATTGGCAATAATTAAAAATATTTCGCATTTTTATTTTTCTTTAAATTCTTTGTTTTTACGGTCGTAAGTATGTGAACAAACTTTAATTTTTTTCCTTCTAGTAATCAGTCGCCTGTTCTTTCCTCAAAATGTATATCTTGAGATATTATTTTCATTTCTGCAGCATGACTGTTCCTCCCATTTATAATAAACAACCTTTTTGACAACTTTATACTTTGCTCTGATTTACTGTTGACCCATGCGCCTGAACAAGAAATAAAAAATAACAATTTCCTTTGTGTATTATGTTGAGAACTCTCCTGCACACGACCTGTTATGTGCAGTTGTGAACGAATAGGTTCGAAAATACGGCGGTAAGTTCTTGTGCAGACGATTTGCGCTATGTGGTTACTGTAATGATTTTAATTGTGAACCAAGCTTAACTCTTGCAACTTGAAAACAAAAAATATTTCCGGAAGGTGGGATTGCTGTTTTTACTTCCTTTGCGATTCCAGTCATTCCCCAACTCAAAGTAAATATGTAATAACATGTTGTCACAAATGAGTGGTCAGCATTATTCTTGTCGTTAACAGTTGGTTTCAGGAATGTTTAGTTTACAGTAAAGTTAACGATTCCTTTCAAGTTAAAAGACATACAAAATTACTTGTGCATGTTTAAGATTTGTTCCTAGTTTGCATCAATGTGAATGGCACGAACAAGGGCATGCAGATTTATGCCTATTATTAATTATGTTCTTCCGGTTTAGGACATTTTATTACAAGTTAAACTAAGCCATCACTGGACGAAAAAAGAACTGAAATAGTTTACTTTCACTCCTGCAATCATTCCATGTTTGCAACCCGTGACATTGTACGTTTTAACATATTCCAGTTATTACATCATTTATAATATGGGCGATGCTTCCTTTTAGCTCGTCGATATCACGTGCCCGGAAGGGAGGTGGGGCGACAAGCACTTTGTCTTTTACCACTTTGCTCATTACTGGTTCTTACTTGCTATAGTCCATTCATGATTACTTCGGACATTTCTGAAGCTCTGATAACGTTATACTTTCAGGTTATTTCTCCGCCTCATGCAAACACAGCTTAACCAAGTCAATAAAATTGCACTAAGGGACAACGCACCGCATACGTGCGCACTCAGCTTAATAATATTTTGCATGAGAACTATTTTTTACTAGGCATTAATGACACACTTATATTGTCTCTGTTTTTATTCATATTAATTAAAATTGAAATATTATAACACACAGATTAAATATAAATAAAATATAATTAACTGCAGAACACCTTCGCGTAGCACAGCGATCCAGTGACGAGCCGAAGCCCTAAGTGCGCCGAAGAAGCTATTCTCAGCCGCACGAGCCGCACTCTCCCATTTAAAGTACATTGCGACCGTAGCCCCATTTATACACTACTTGCCTCTCATTCTTACTTCTCGAGAACATTACCATATTTGAGTGGAAAATTTCTCAAGTGTGTATATTTATTTGCTGTAGGTATAAAATATTTTGCACGGAAAATACAAGTGCCTAAAGTTCAAATAAAATTAATTGAAGGGTAACAAGCTAAGTTCGGTTCACGGTTAAGTGAGCACTTTCAAAATCAACTTTTGAAAAAAGTCGCTGCCCTTCCCTGCATGTACTGTTTCGGACAAACAGACTAGCATGCGTCCAGTAAAGTTGGTAACGATGGACGGAAAGTAGTTCCATGTCTTAACGTTGAGTTAAAGGTGTTAGGCAAACATTTGTTCATTTGTTATGGACTCTGAAAATGAATGATGTTGTTTATGTTTTTTTAGTGCATATAAGTATATGAATAATTCACTTCGTGAAATATTTACGTTTCTGATAATTTCACATTTCACTTGACCTATGAGACGCATGAATAAAATAACCAGTCTCACAGCAATGTTCATTCTGAATATATTGGAAGAATATACAAAGTGCATACAAGTAGTTCTTAAGCAGGGCTTTGAAAAGTGCTTTGTTTTCCGTGAACAGCCTATAATCAAGTAAATTCACCGGGATATTATATGATTAATTGTAGTTTTAACACTACTAGAAATAACATTTCAGTAAAAAAATATCTTACAAAACANAGGGATATTATATGATTAATTGTAGTTTTAACACTACTAGAAATAACATTTCAGTAAAAAAATATCTTACAAAACAGATGAAATATTAAGAGTGGCAGTATACGTTGGGAAATTATAAATTTAAAGTAACCAACGGTTGCTTACAACTGTTGTGTTTTTATCCAGTAGGTTACAAGATCACACAGACCGTTAATGTAAAAACGCAACATTATTTTCAAAAATTAAAAAAAAAAAATTAAGAAAACCACTTTACGAGCTTGCACTTCGGGCACTTATTTCAGGAAGAACAAGTAAGTTCCTCCGAGCAGTTTTTCCTTTCTTCCGTAGTCCCGTTAGCAGCACTTACACGATGTTATGAATTTACTTTTAAGTCAATCCATACCTGAAAGGATTATGGCATAGCTAAATAATGAATCATGATTAGGGAGAGCACAACAGTATAAGATAGAGTTTATTGAACACAAGTATTATACAATAGATATTTACGTTACTATTGATCGGTGGAATATCAAGATGCGAATTAATCATGTCAAGTATTATTACCTCGCGCAATTACTATTACAATCTAATTGGAAAGTCCCCACCTTGTTCATGTTGCCGGATGCTGATTCTAGGAGGCGTTTAACGATGGCCGAACACACCCATCTTCAGTGGTCTTCTCGTTCCAGTGTTACGCTGGCCTGTATCGGGCGCGTTGTTTAATATTTTTGGCCCCGTTTACTGGCCGGTGGAGGGGGTTTATCCAACTGTCTTTCGCAAGGTGTTATTGCAATCACGCTCGTGCCCTGGTTCAATGTTTGAAGGTGTGATCAGGCAGGNTTCGCAAGGTGTTATTGCAATCACGCTCGTGCCCTGGTTCAATGTTTGAAGGTGTGATCAGGCAGGCCGTTCAGCTTAGGCCCGGTCACTTCATAACAACGAGCAGAGAGAGTACAAAGTATCGGATTACAGCCTACCTAAAGTTTTTACTCGCGCGCAAAAAAAATATCGAGGGGAAAAAACTGGAGCGTGGAGAAGAGTAGTCGCTTGGGGAAGAGGGCAGAAGGGGGTGCAAAAGGGGCTTAGGGCAAGTTTTAATGACGTTCTTCCGTAAATACGGGCCACGGCATGGAGGGCGGGGAGAGGGTAAGTTTGGTGTGGCGTTGTTAAAATGGGGAAGGGGTACGGAATCGAAACGTGCGCACACACAAAAAAAAAACGGCGGAGACTGAGAGAGAACAAAGACGGAGAAAAAAAAAAGGGCGTGAATACGTCGCGGGGTTAACAAGGGGGTTGGTACTCCACCTCCGGGCAGGCGGTGTGGATCAGTTGTCGGCCGTTTTCGACCACCCTCTGAAGGCGTTTCATCAGAGATGCGCCGCCACACCCATTGCGAGTCCTCCCGCCAGAAGGGGGTGGGGCGTGGGCGACGGACGTAATGCCTCGACGTGCTGCGGGGATTACAGAGAGCTGGGAACATTGATTCCACCCCACTGCCCCCTCCTCCTTCCCCCTCCGGCAATAACAACCGTGTGAATATCGTCTACTGTGCCCGATATGGAGGCCTCCATAAGCGCTGGTCACACACATCTGCCCGTGGCAGCGATATACGCGTTCAGCGGCCGGCGCGCGTGAGAACGCCAGTACATGCTGTTCGCGGTAACCTATGAGCACTTTTCAAAGCCCTCCTTAAGGCTCCCGCCTGCCTGGCGTTTGAAGTGCGTTGCAGATTGTTTGAAATACTCGTTTTTCCATGAAACTATCAAAGGCGCGCCCATTGTGCTGTTCTACGAAAAGAACACACACTTCAGACGAGGGGGCGGTTTAGTAATTCCAAAATGTCACGCATGTTAGAAACACCATTTTAGAGCACTTTAACATAGCTAAAAGCAGCTTTTTCAAAGATCTGTAACTCAAAATATATTATCAGGTACATACAAATTTATTCAAGAGCCCTGCACTGAACCTTCCTACAGACTTTCCATCGATAAAAAAATAACGACGCCACTGAAAGTCCCATAGGTAGACGCAGTGCGGTTAGAACACTGCACGCAAGTGCGGCGATGGCACATGGCGCACTTAATGCACGAGGCAGTGTCGTCCTTATTGCTCCCGCGCTACTAGGCCTCAAACGCGGAAAAAATCTCCAGGTAGGCGGGAGCCTTAAGATCTACTTGTATGCACACTGCGTATCCTTTCCCATTCGTAAAATTAATACTCCCATGGGCCTGATTACTTTATTCCAGCGTCGAGCAAGTAAAATTGTAAAATTATAATAAAAAATTAAGTATTTCACATTTTTTTTGGTTAATTCTAATGGTTGTATGCATTAAACACGCATAAAGCAAATAATTTCAGCATTCGTAAATGTTCAACTAACACTTTTTATTAAATGTTAAGGCATGGAACTACTTTCCCTACGTAGTTGCCAACTTTACTGTGCGCATGTTGGTCAATATGCCTGTTAAAATATATGCAGTTAGGGACAGTGATATTTTTCGAAGGTTGGTTTCAAAATTGCTCTCTTAATGGTGAACAGCCTATATTTTCTCATAGCTTTGGTCATATTGCAGTCCACGGGAACAAAGATTGGCATTACCTGAAGAGTTGAAATTCACTTCAAATTTGAAATATTTGCTCAATTTTTACGCGTGCGTTTTGTTTGCCGATTCTCGTCCGTAGTACCTAGGATATATGAGTAGTTTTCTAGTAAACTTCATATCTTTAATAAATCAGGCAAACGTAGTGCGTGCAAATTTAATGGAGTTATTTCTTTTTCACTGTTAACGTCATCTTGGATGAGTGAGTGAAGAGATTTGCGTGGCTCTTAACACTCAGGTCTTGAGAGTCGATGAGGGTGAAGCGAGGTGGGAGTAGCGCCAGAATGCAAGGGCAGGACAAACGGGAGATCCCCGAGAAAACCCGCCGACTAGCGGCATCGTCAGGCACGGCCAACAAGCTAAGGTCCGGGAGCAACCCCGTTGGGAATCGAATAGGGTTCATCTAGGTAGAAGGCGAGCAGTGTAACCACTACACAACCGCGGCCACAATGTCGTGTTGGAACTTTTTTTGCCACTGTTTATGTTGGAGAATAGTGTTTTAAAACGTGAATTTGTTATTGCATAGAACTTTATTTAATTATACTTTAAATTTGATTATCGTTTGACAATTATTTCACTACTATCGCTTCTATAGTTATTTTCAAACTAAATTAACTATTAATTTTCATTAATTCCACATGGTAAACAAATAAAATTATTCCATTAATGTAACATTAATTCAATCATCTGGGTGATATAAAAAAAACGTTTCAATAGTGAATTCTGAATAGACGACACAATTATTTATCTCTCTTCCCCTTAATTAAACTCATTTTTGAATAAGCCTTTGAAGAAATTCCAGTTTTTAGTTGGATATGTCGCACTACCTTATACTAATTTTGAAGTGAATTACAGAAAGCAATTTCGTGAACGATTTTCTTACGAACACCAGAGCTGGACTTGGCGTAACAACAAATTATTTATTTTTTCTGAATTTTCAAGTGCTGCAATATTGGTTATTAAATATGGCGGAAAGGTACAATGTTAAAAATGTCTGTATATCTACAGAAGGTTTTACGGAATTGTAGAGAAAATATACGGAAACGCAATCCGTTATGACGGAAGACGGGGGATAAGCTGCGTAAATGCAAAACACGGAAAGTCTCTGTATTAATTACAGCTTCGGGTTTCGTGAATGAACAATGCCAAGTTCACACGAAGCTCTCTTCGTCACTGTAACCAGAAAATTACCGTTTACGCGGCAGTCAGGATATCCACGCCACTTAGACATATTCCTGTAAAAAATAAAACAAATAAGCATCAGGTACCTGTACCCGTTAGCAACACTTAAAATACACAAAAGTTACTGGAAATTGAAACATTTGCTTATCTGACTCCCTAGAAATACCGAAGTCACACTCTATCCTGACAAAAGAAGAAAATAAATAATTGGTTACTCGCAGATTCCTAAACTTTTGTCTTGGGTTGAAATTTCGCTCAGGTATAATTTCATTTAACTTTTTAAATTTTATTTTTATACACAATAGAACATCAGCATAACTAAAATTTATAAAATGTTTTCGTTATATATATATATATTTTTTTTATGGAAGTAAAGGATGCTTATCAAATTTACGGATAGGTTCCGTGAATTCACGGAAAATTCTGGGAAATTTACGGAAAGTCCGTTTTTTGAATAGCAACGTGTGCGTAACTTTACGGAGAGTCTACGGAGAGTTCTTGAGAATTTTTTACCAGGACTTTTCCCCGTGAAATGAAGGAAAATTAATTAAGCAGTGTACATAACGGGCCCGAAAAAGCTTTCGCAAGAGCTTGGTTGTATGCGAACCATGTGTAGCATCTCCGCCCGCCCGCTGCGTCAAGTGAGCACATGTGTTGCAAGTGCCTTTCTGTGGGCTCAGCTGGACGCCGGCAGGCCGAGTTAAGGGTGTCAGGGCGGGGAGAAAGATGGGGGATGCTAAGCAATTGCCGCCGTGTGATGCGATTAGCCGCGAGACAAATTACTGGGTTAACGACGCCAGGGCCACGCGACGATCAAATAAAAGGACGCTGCCTGAATCGCTATTGTGACGTCAGGGTAGAGGGAAACGATGTGTGGGGTGTTTAGGAGGAAAGGGAAATCTCTTCATTATGAAACTGGGGTAATTGCGACATAGATAATGCGGGGCACTATTTGAATATAATATAGTACATTTAACCAACGTAAACCTCGCGAAAAAAGAAAAACCTCGAAACTAATAAATTATTTTATATTCGAAAAAATACACAGTCACAGTTTTCTCACAGTGGCTTACCATCATTGTCCTTAAAGTACACGTCTCAAACACTTGGCATACTTAAATGTCATGTTAATTACAAAATAAAAAAAACCTTTGTAAGAATCGAGACCAAGGAATTAAGTTAAACTTGTCGAGTTCCAAACCTCGTGAATGTCCTCAGGACTACAGACAACGGGACTTCCACCCCAACTTCCGACAAAATGTATAGTTGAGCCATTGCAGATATTTGCCGACAACAACCACTGATAAAGACCACGGATTAGCGTCCACGACCACAAAGGGCCCAGGGGCCGCGGTGCCTGAGCGGATAACCTGCTTGCCTCNACAGACAACGGGACTTCCACCCCAACTTCCGACAAAATGTATAGTTGAGTCGTTGCAGATATTTGCCGACAACAACCACTGATAAAGACCACGGATTAGCGTCCACGACCACAAAGGACCCAGGGGCCTGCTCGCCTCCCACCAAGGCGAACCGGGTTCAATCCTCGGCCGGGTCACTCCCGGATGTTCGCATGTGTGAATCGTGCCGGAAGATGCCGCTTGTCGGTGGGTTTCCTCGGGGATCTCCCGTTTCCCCCTCCCTTTCATTCCGGTGCTGCTCATTCCTCACCTCAATCACCCTCGTCGTCTCTCAAGACCTCGCTGTTAGGAGCTGCCCAAATCTCTTCACTCACTCACAAAGGGCCCATTTCCAGGAGGGGCAAGTGTAAGGACATCATGAACTTGTATAGTAGCTTTTTCTAGTCCCTTAAGAATGCTGGGCACCAAAAATAAACATAATTTTATATTTTTTTGTTATACTGTCCAACTTGTAGACATTGCTCTTTCCTAGCATGAATACATTTTTAATCCCCTAGTATTTGCATAATGACATGTTAGAATCACAATTTTAGGTTTTTTGGGGACGTATAAATAATTCAAATAAAAACATTTACAAAAAATTTAACAATGACTTCTGAAATGCCATATATTAATTTATTTTAAGGCATGCTCAGCAAAATAAAATTTTTAAAAAAATCGTTAACTGCTCCAAATATAGAATATAAAAGAATATGTCCTTATTTTAAGCAATTTAAAAAAAAATGTCAACACTAATAGCGTGGTTTGAAAGATTTCTTGAAGTAACTCATGGTACCTTATTTCAAGTTAAGTAATTTCATTTAGGTAAGTGAGTTAGTTTTTATTATTTGCACTTCCAAAAAACGCTGCAATTGTGACGTTGACATGCAGTTGTGCGATTAATATGGTGTTAAATTTTTTCGAGTTGAAATTGTAATTGCAGGTAATGTCTAAAATTTTAAACAATATTTCGTAAAAACATAAAATAGTAATTTTTTTTATGACCAGTGCCAAGAAGGAAACAACTTACTAAGTTCTGTAACTCAAGTAAAATTAATTATTTCCAGACGCGAGCAGTAGGAGTTAGCCGAAGTTCCTGTCACCTCACAAATAACAGCCAGGAGAGGANGTTAATTATTTCCAGACGCGAGCAGTAGGAGTTAGCCGAAGTTCCTGTCACCTCACAAATAACAGCCAGGAGAGGAAGCCTGTCAAAACGACTTACCACCATTTATTCGGAGGGGAAGTGAACCAGCGTCTTCTTCACTTGGCACCTTGCCTAAAACGGATTGTATAACCCAGGATGGATGAGGTGTCTGGGTACCTTTCTTCAAACAGCTCGGACGCCGTAAAGTGGAAGAATTAATCCTGGCGGTATTTAACACGCAAGCTCGCGTGTTAAACGCACCGCGAAATCAGACCCGCGATTATGTCACGACTCTTAGAAGCCGTATATCATTCGCTCGCCACGACACTGTGCAACTTTATGTAACACTCTTCAGTAAAACTTTCAAAGCAGGACGTTTTGATGCCAACACATGTTCGTACTTTTGCTTCGTCAATGTCCTCGTGGCTTCTTTCCGGTTTAGATTATTTGAATTATTCCAATTATTTTAAAATCATACATTTATTGTTGGGCCTACTATCAAACTAAATACTAAACGTTTTTAAGACTCAAGAATTAGCCAGTTGCACTGAAACCACTGTCTCAAACTGCAAACAAGTTTAAATTACAGTCTCTTGTACTACATACTTTAAAATTCCTACTAAGTACATAATCTGTTTTCCAGGAGACAGAAGCTAAAGGAGTGCTCTAAAATTAAGTGTAATTCACGCATTATATCAAATTCCTTTCGGCCAATAGGTTGTAGTGTTCGAAATATAAAGTTACATCTTTAATAGGTGACATTTTAAAAGCGAAAAGGTTTAGGTAGGA
Source organism: Clitarchus hookeri (assembly GCA_002778355.1). Classification (NCBI taxonomy): domain Eukaryota; kingdom Metazoa; phylum Arthropoda; class Insecta; order Phasmatodea; family Phasmatidae; genus Clitarchus; species Clitarchus hookeri. The sequence continues at coordinate 260,226 of NQII01001972.1, read as the reverse complement.
TGATCTTTACTGCTTTCCATAATGTATAATCGGATTAAATTATGAACATTTTACAATGTTACCTTAAAAATGGCTAATAGTTGATTGTTTTAATGGAATAACGTATGTTTTGAAGCCTGCGTTCTGAACAAATATAAGAAATATGATTTGTTTTGTGTTCAGTTATGAAATATTCTTCCAGTGTTNTTGAAGCCTGCGTTCTGAACAAATATAAGAAATATGATTTGTTTTGTGTTCAGTTATGAAATATTCTTCCAGTGTTCTGGATCGTCCGTATCACAAATGATGGCTGTGGGTTAACTCCACTTCTTCCGCCGGAGGTGACAGTAAATAATGCTGCCATGAAGTGTCACATTGACCAAGTAACTGATGACGCCAATCCCCTTCTGTTGGCGGTGAAGAAGTTCTCGGTCCACTGCTTTCGTCGAGTTCCTCGAGTTCCTGTTGCGTGGTGAGTCGTGCTATTTTCATTTCCGTGACCGCTGTCGTCTGGGAGTGAACTTCTTAATTGTTTTTGCACATCGCAGCACCAAGTGGTCTGTGTCGTCCAATTCATGGCGATGTTTGTTCTGCAAATAGTGAATCACTTTGTCTGTGTTGCTGTTTATGTTCTCTCTTCTTTGGAGGCTCTTCAGAGTTCTCCACGGCGTCTGGTGCAGGATCATCCACCTCTTCCAGAACAAAGTCGTTAGGTGAGGCTTCATTGTTACCGTCATCAGGTGAATTTGCTTCATTGTTATCCTCGTTTTCTTGGGTGCATTCATCAGCACTAGAAGCGTTAGATTCCGCTGTAGCAAAACTTACAAATGGCTTGAACCTTTCCATGGCAACTGCCCACTGCCATCCNTCCGCTGTAGCAAAACTTACAAATGGCTTGAACCTTTCCATGGCAACTGCCCACTGCCATCCTTTGTAATATTTTTTTGCTTGTCTAGTTGTGGGTTTGATACTTTTCAGGTATTTTGTGTAAGTGTCTCGTAGATGCTTCCATTTTCGTTTCGAAACATCACCTGCAAATAAAAAAGCTCTTCAGTGTAAGGAAGTAAATGAAAACTATTTTTAAAATGTGTTTGAACTGAAGGAACTCGCTTTTTCTCCTACGAATACCAAGTTAAATTTATGACATTGCAACATATAACTTTTAATACCACACTCTAAAGCCCGTGTATAATAACATTTGGTGGAAACACTTCGAGCAGTCTGATATAGCATTTTCGTGGTAAAGTGAGCTCTTCTGAAGTTAACCTCAGAAAAATATCACTGTCAGTTAACTTTATAACTCAACACATTCATCCCTATACTCCCAGATAAGTTGGCAGCGAATGAGGGAAAGTAGTTCCACATTGTTAGAGTACCGCTTGGTTGGCGCATGAACACAAACCAATACGTTCGTGACAAAGTTAATTTGTATAATGGGTGGAAGGATACACTTCGGGGTGAAAGGTGAAACTAAGCAGGNGGAAGGATACACTTCGGGGTGAAAGGTGAAACTAAGCAGGGCTCTCAAAAGTGCTCACTTTACAGCGAATATACGTTATTCTTTATTTGGGGTTTAAAAAAAAGAGGGGGGGGGGAGAAGTTAGTGAGCTGCTCTGAAAATATTGTAAGATAGTGATGGCAAACTTTCACGCGAACAAAATTTATCTATGTAATCTAGATCTCAAACAATAAATGTAGAAAGTTTTTTAAATAAATACATCCTACAAAATACAAAACATTACGTAATATATATTATAGTTTGTTATTTGGTGACCGGCGATTCATTCAAAACTATGGGCCATAGTTTTAGAATGGGATTAGATACGGTGAGTCAAATTGTGAAACAAGTTTCACAGGCTAGTATTGCAAGACTGCAACCATTATACACGCCTGAACCCTGCTCAAGGATTTGGAAAGAGGCTGCTGAAGGTTTCTACGGACGTTGGCAATTCCCCGTCAAACAGTGGTTCTACGTATTTTTGCTACAAGTATGAGTTTCCAATTGTTCTTTTATCCATTGTTGGCTCAGAGTACACATTTATTTGTGTGGGTGTTGGTGGCAACGGAAAGAACAGTGATGGTGGAATTCTTCATGCATCAACAATAGGTAAAAGAATTCATAACAATGACTGGAATATACCGCACTCTAAGCCTTTACCAGGCTAAAATTTGCCGGCTCCCCGTTGTTAAGTAAGTGGTGAAACCTTTACTCTGTCATCTTTCATCATGAAACCTTCTCCACAAGGGAAAGCTACCCACACTCGTACCTCAGGACCACCACATCTTTGTGAAGCCATTCAGTGTTACAGGTGGTTCACGATAAAGTGAGCACTTTTAAAATCAACCTTTAAAAAAAATCGCTGTCTGTAACTGCACATATTTTAACGTAAGTAATGACCACAATACTCATATTTACGTTGGCAGCGAACTACGAGAAGTAGTTCCATGTTTTTACGTCATACTGGTCGTAAAGTTAAACAATTTTGTCACCTANTGTTACAGGTGGTTCACGATAAAGTGAGCACTTTTAAAATCAACCTTTAAAAAAAATCGCTGTCTGTAACTGCACATATTTTAACGTAAGCAATGACCACAATACTCATATTTACGTTGGCAGCGAACTACGAGAAGTAGTTCCATGTTTTTACGTCATACTGGTCGTAAAGTTAAACAATTTTGTCACCTGCAATTCAGTCTCTTTTTGTTGTATGCAAATAATAATAATAAAATATGGCATGTTTGTAACACATTTATATGTTTATAACTCTTTTATATCATCGCCTGACTTTCGCAACGTTCATGTTAGCTGGTTCATTGTTTTATTATGGTTTTTTTCTGGCCCACGCTCGTGTGTAAACAAATAGTGATTCACGACCAACCAACCTGTCAGTTTGTACCTCCTGAAATAAAGTATTCATNAACAAATAGTGATTCACGACCAACCAACCTGTCAGTTTGTACCTCCTGAAATAAAGTATTCATTAACGTAATAAATGAAACATTTTATACATGTTCTGAGTGAATTGATGTTGTTTGTAATTTATTTTTGCTGTGCTTAAACGTAGTTTCTTGTCCCAGAAATTCTTGAACTCTCACATAATATGCCGACCAGGAAAATGTGGTGTTTCATGCAATTGAAGACGGTATACATTTTAAACCTCTAATAAACTTTAAAATGAAATATTAGATGGTAGAAGAAGATAAAGAGAGCTATCTGAGAAGGACCTCCATCGATTTAGAAGACAACCCGTTACTGTGGTGTAAGTCCAATTCTGTTTACTTTCCGAAACTTGTAACATTAGCTTGACTGGAACTAGTGTGCCATCAGAGCGAGTTTTCAGCTGTGCAGGACACATTATGACGTACACACGTTCCTGTCTTTCATCAGAACATATCAATGAACTTGTATTCTAAGCTATGAACAAGCAGCTGCTTAAGTAAAAAGTTGTGTGTTTTCCTATAATCTTGGTAATTTTTTTCGTAACAGAAGTTATTGGAATGTTCGTCATTTTTATAGCATGTGTAATCATAGAATGTGATTATGAAGTATGTTCTTTGTCACGATAAGCATTTGTACAGTTAGTGAAATGCCAAGATTTCTGGAGTTTCAAAAATTGATTTCATTCTGAGTGTAACTATGTAGTTTTTTTTGTCAATTCAGGAAATAATGATCATTCTACTCACACAAACTACCAAAACTTCAGAACTAATGGCTTCTTAGTATATTAAACAATTCCTGATGTGTAAAAAAGAACATTAACCAATGTCAGAAAAATAATAATTTAAATTAAATTGTGGAAAGTCTTTGAAAACACACATTTTTGGTTGCATGTAATATCTAATGTGTTTTAATGAAGTCTAAAGAATTGCGTACATTAAGACAATATTCTGAACAATTATGAAACAGTGCATAAATGAAAAAAATATATAATTAAGTTTTGTAATAATACATTTGAAATATATACAAATATTTTATGTATATGAGTTAAAACAACCAGAATCAGCACACATACATCAAAAATCAATAAATACACTGCCAAGAAACGATACAAGCACTGTATAGGAAGTCAGCATTCAGTTGGGATTCCCTGAAAATATTCTTAGTTTTCTTAAGGAACAAACTCACAAATGTTTATTCTGTCACTGACTTAAGCTTGTACCAATGCTTTGCAGTCTGGAAATACGGTGTGTGGCAGTGTTCAAAAAAGTATAAATTTGGGTGAAATCGACTGAGTAGTTCTTAAGGTTTATTTTTCCCCTGGTTTTTTTCAGCTATCATTTTAATGTGGCGTTATCTTACACAAATGGCGGCATAATGAATGTGTGAATTTCTGAATTAGATGTTGACGTGTCGTTTCGAAGTACCAATTTTGACAATTCACCTAATTTTCTTTGAAAGTTAACGATTTTGAAAATAAGTACACATCATGGTCGAAAACTTAAAAAGCATGTCCGGTGTTACTGTTTGGATGGCGTCCGTAATTCTCGGTTTGACGTGGTGAGGGGGAAGCGAGCTCGCAATCGACACGTCAATGTGAAGGGGACGGTCTGATGTTTCCTTTATGTGCCCAAAACGAGGTAGACGATGCATTCCTGTCTAAGCTGGTTTTTAGCGATGAAACGACGTTCCAGACAAATGGTAAGGTGAACCGGCACAACGTGCGGATATGGGGTTAGGAGCCTCCACATGAAACCACCGAACACGAGCGCGCTTCCCCCCAAAGTTAACGTGCTTTGCGCTGTATCCAAAGACACTGTTTTCGGCCCTTTCTTTTTTAACGAGCCCACTGTTACTGCAATCCCTTATTTGGACATGCTTACAGAGTGGTTGTTTCCTCAGAAGAGGCGGCGGGGGACTTTATTTTCCAGCAGGATGGTGCCCACTCCATTGGCACCTAGCTGTTCGCGGATACCTGAACGAGACGTTGTCGCAACGCTTGATTGGTCGAGGAGCAGCTAGTGACCAGGCTCTTCATCACTGGCCCCCAAGAAGCCCGGATCTTACCCGGAGCGATTTTTTTCTATGGGGGTACATAAATGATCAAGTGTTTTGTCCACCATTGCTGTCTAACATTGACGACCTCAAAACTAGAATTACGGACGCCATCCAAACCGTAACACCGGACATGCTGACAAGCGTGGAACGAGTTTGATTATCGCGTAGATGTCGTTCGGGCCGCTCGTGGTGGTCACATTGAACATTTATAAATGTATGGTAAACAAAACTTCACGGTTCCACGGTGCATTTGATTGGTCAACCAAGGTTGTAGGTTGTTTGGTTTTGATATTATAGACCTTCAAAGTTGGGGTATTCTTTTATACTCATCCTGTACAATTCTTGATAGTATTGATACATAATCACACAAATGTTTTCAGTAATATCAGAAGTCAAATGATGCCAATTCAACAATACTGGAATTTAAATGATACTGATACTAATGATAACGATATTAACGATAGTATAAATTATGTATATATTAAAGAAAATTTTGGTATTATTAATAATTTTGTTTTATCAATTATTTTGGTATTATGAATTATTTCGGTATTATATTATATTGACAATTATTAATAAGTTAGATATTATCGATAATTTCGATATAATAGATTATTTCGATATTATCGATATATCGAACATGCCGAGTAACTGTTTGGAAAATTATCTATATCAAACTTGTATGATATCGATCAGCTCTAGTTAAGAGCCACCCAAGCACAAGTCAGCAAAATGGAATCGAAGTGACCAAAAGTTGTGGCACAGTGTTGACTAACTCGCGTTGCGTTTAGAATCTTCCTGTGGTCTGGTGTCTGTAAAAGTTACTTGAATCCGTGTCGACAGATGTACACGGGCTCTCCTAGACAGCTAACGGTATAGAATTACACGTACTCACTGTTGTTTTTCCCCTCTCGAAAGCGACACTAGCGCTCGAGTTTCACCCCTCCCTGGACGCACACTTGGCTCGGCCGAGTAGTAGCTAACCTTCCAGCCAGCAACTCAGCAAAGAGGAGAACCTCTCACGGCACTCAGTAGCCAACCAGATACGCGGCCTGTTTCCAGACCCTCGTGCGGCCAATCAGCGAATGAATTTGTCTACATCAATCGAACCGCCACGCCATTTCACATCGCGATATCTTCACACTTTTGAATCAAACCTCTGAAAAATCACCCCACGTATTNCTCTGAAAAATCACCCTATGTATTAAATGCTATGGTGTTTCCTATATATGTCATTTATAAAGCATTCTATACTTGTGTTAACATAAAAGTACCTTACTTTTAGTTCAATTGAACACTCGCTTATTATATTTGATCTACAAGTTATAATATTTCAGTCATATTTAATACGAATAAAAGGTGGGAGAAAATATATGTGTTTTCAATTCCTATTAAGAAATAGTTCTTATGCAAAATATTATTACACTTTGGGTGATTTTGTAGAATTTGTTAAGCTTTGTTTGCATGTGGCGGGCCACAGAAAAGTTGTACGTAACTGTGAATGAATTACTCTTACCGAGTTTGTGATGTGGTCCTGTGAATAACATGTTCGTTAGTCCCACAAAATGTAGGCTACTTTTTACTTTCTGACGATTATATCTTGTAATATATTAGTATATATCAGGCAAACTGTGGACCACTTTTAATATAATCAAAATATTTATCTACCAATTAAATTTAAATATTTTAATCAACAATTTTAAAAATTAATTTTAACAAGCTAAATTTTAAAATATCATGTTAGTGTATTTTAAAATTGATGAATTTAAAAAATAAGTATATTCGTAAAATGTATTTGTGCATTTCATTTGTGGCTTTAATTTGTAATCATTCAAGATGGTACCCAATGTTTTTTTTTTTTAGATTAATATTCTCAATATATTTTTTAATTAAATTTTTTTAAATTTTGAATTGTTTTAAAAAATAATATTAAATATTCAATTAATTATTTTTTATATGTTATTTTTTAATGTATGTTTCAATTATATAAAAATGTGGCCTGGTATGTACTACGTAATATTAATATTTTAAAACATAATATATGATTTTTGGCTATATATAAATGTAACCTTAAAACAATTCTAAATGAGATTGTGAAATGCGTTAAGTTTCATAAAACACGTTCGTGAATAAAATATACTCTATGCTAGTGCGACACGATTCTTCCCTCGGTCGAACTCTAGACAACTTGAGAATGGTATCCATACTCGGGCCACTGTCGACGCCGTTGGATGTGGATGGAAGCGGTGTCACAGAGTGGGAGCACCCGCAGGAAACCCCACCACTCCATGACTGTGACCTTCATCCCACATTCCTTCCGTTCCACTCATTTAAGCAAATGAGGGTTACCAAAACCCTTCAAGCAGCAGAGTTTGAATAGCAGAGTACAAACAAATAACGCAGTCGCAATAAATTGCCACAATTCATCCATCCCCTGATATGAACTGGAACACATGATAATTAACCCCTAAAATTGTGATAAATGATTCAACAAACTGTTAGTTTTCTTTTCCTTCATCTCCAGGCTTATTTAGTTTTTTCTTTTCTCTCATAAACTGCCCATATCTAAAATACAAGCATTATAAAAATACAAATAGCCAAACAGGCTTTAAAATACGTTACAATTATAATGTTTGTTATGAAAACTGCACGAAACTACATGTAATAATGGTCTCCCATAACAATAANATACAAGCATTATAAAAATACAAATAGCCAAACAGGCTTTAAAATACGTTACAATTATAATGTTTGTTATGAAAATTGCACGAAACTACATGTAATAATGGTCTCCCATAACAATAAATACCTAGCCCACATATTGTAACATTGAAAAACTACAGAATATTAAAAAGAATTATCGTAACATTTTTTTTGTTCACATGTCCTATACAATACCTTTAACAAACATGGCAGGATATGCCTTCTGCCAAGTTATAATGTTCTAATCGCGAGGTCCCTATCCATCCTCTCTCCTAATACGAAAGAAACCCCCTTTTATAGTCGGGAAATGTTGACCAGAGTATTGAGGAACATCCGAGTCTAGTAGCGTTCAAATCCTAATGACGTGTAAGGTAGTGTCGGACGTTTGCTAGACGCCATCCATACACGTTGGAAGGAGTGTTGGCATCGGCGGGGTGAGGGGTGGGGGCAGCTTCAAGCCTCCACGCCGACAGTCGGCGCTCACCTGCCAAGTTATGCAGCCGCGTCGGTACCAACGTNGTTGGCATCGGCGGGGTGAGGGGTGGGGGCAGCTTCAAGCCTCCACGCCGACAGTCGTCGCTCGCCTGCCAAGCCACGTCGGCACCGACGTCCACGACGACTTACGTCTAACGGGCCTCCAACAAAGTAAGCCTCAGCTCCCTCGTTGATCCATCCCCGTGTTAGGACGTACCACTTTCTGCGCTGATATTAATGCTGGATGTACGGATCTCCAGCACCGTCACAAGGGTTGGCACAACTTCACGACTGCTGGGGATACTAGAATGGTGGTTGACAGAGGGGGTGGGTGGTAATTCATTACGTATCATAAGTACCCGCTGAAGTTCCGCTCGTCCCGAAAGATATTTCTCTTTCCGCGGGGAAACTTGAATAATTTGTCACGCCCCGGGAGAGGGACGATGTAGAACTANTTTCCGGGCGGGATATACATTTTGCAGCAGTAAATAAGGCGGCATGAGAGACGGTGAAGGGAAGGAAACAATGCCTAATTATTGTCGGGGAGCGTTTCTTTGGCTGTATCGGGGGATGCCGAAAATTCCTCCGCGGCAATTCCACCTCCCGGATATTCAGTCGGCGCTCCGAAGTGACAAGACGCAAACAAGTGTCTCCCCGGTCTGACAGCGGAATTAAATATTCATAACTGTAACGTCGTTTCCTCCGGAAGCGTTCCTCGCCCGATGACGGGATGGGCCAAAACTTTATCTCCCGCGGAAGCATTCCTTGCTTGCAAATAATGCCTACTCCAACGCGGATCTGTGAAACAAAGGATATCGCTTTTTTTATCTCTTCTGCTAAGTGCTTCCAAACAACAAATCAGATTAATTTAATTTTTATCATAACAAGTAGCTCATCGTCTTCATTAAATATGCTCTACTTGGTTTCTAGGGACGATAAAGTATCCCCCCCCCCTGGGCTATATCCGAAAACGTGATTAAGCCAAAAGAAACACTTCGCTCAAAATATAGAAGAACAATTTTAGAAATGAAGTGAGGGCGCATTTGACAAAATAACCCACGCAGAGTAATATAAGTTTCAGAAATAAAAAATAATTCCTATATATAAATGTGTCAATTATATCTGGCATAAAACATTAAGAAAGTGATTTAACGATTGTATCTGTGTAACAAAATTCTCACGGTGAATTTTGTCACGTAAATATTTTTACAACTACATTAATTTAAATTGCATATTTAAAACAATCCTACTGCAAAAGCGTGAAATGTAGTTTGCAATAGGAAGTGAAATAGTTGCCTGTAATAAATAGTTTCTGTTTATGTCTTTGCGGTGAATATCAGGATAAGGCGCGTTTTCCACGTACAGCATTTTCGCCCGGCATCATGTTCTCTGCACCCTGCAACATAGCGTGTTGACTGGCTCGACGCATATATCTGTGTGTATGTTCTCTGTGTTGTGTTATTACGTTGCCTTCATCTCGCTAGTAGGCTGAACCTACCGTGCAACAACTTAAGTGTGTGGTCTCTCTCTCCCTCTCTCTCTCTCTCTCCCATCTCCCAATTTTTACTCTCAAGCATGTTCCAATTCGTTTTGAATTTCGTTTTCTGTAGTTTGCATTTTGCACTTTGTAAAGTTTCAGTCAGAACACCACGAAATTCAACTGTAGCATGTCATGCTATCTTCTTGTATCATAATACCAAAATTAAAAAAACTCAATTAAAATTAACAGTAATTATTACTGAAAGTTGTGAGAGAACGGTTTCGAATTTGAAATCAACAAACTAAAACAATAATGACGTGAAATTGTTGCTAAACAAAAATCGTGTAATGAGAAATTATCATCAACTTTCTTTGCGAAATAGTTATTGTGAATACGATATACAATTGTTATTGGAATAACCTCGCCTGCATGCGTATTTAAACATTTCAAACAGGCAAAACAATTATGGTGGTGATTTGGTATTTTGTAAATATTTGGTAATTTGTCAGCTTCGAAGCTGACAAAACGCAACACGCCAATTACAAAAATGCGTAATCGATTTTGTTGACAAAATTTGCTCACGTGACCAATTGATTAACAAAAAGTGCCAATTAAAACATTGCCTCACTCTTGCACACGCTAACATACACTGACGTAATTGAGATGTGCACCCTCTGTGAGCCTTCGGCATTATTTTTCTGATGATAAAGGTGAAAAATAGCAAACAATAAATGCAATGATCACCTCTCCCAGTTCCAGAATAAATTAATATATATTTAAAAAATGTTAACTTATTGCAATTATACATATTTTCGTGCTCAAATACTGTATTTACTGTTATATGCAAAGCAGCTAATTTCATTACCTGTACACACTTAACTGAAATCAAACTATATATTCACATTATAAAGCTATTATGCAACATAACGGATATAATTTGTATCACACATTTCACAATTTTAATAACTAATTTAAATTGACAAACTATTTGTACTTTAGTTGGATTCATAAGGAACATATTTCTAAAAATTTGAGGTTGAACTTAAAAAAAAGGCATAGCTGTTACATAGAGTACGAGCGAGAGAGAGAGAGTAACGAGTGTACATGGTCGCTCTCTCTCCCACTCACGCTCTCTAGTCTCTACCTCGACTTGAGGCAGCAGACAGCGCTATCTATAACATCAAAGGCGAACTGGGTCACGGCCAGAAATGCCCTTGGTATCACACAGTGTTATTGGGATTATCAACTCTCCCTTACATTGTGGGTGTTGAACAAACTTAACTAACATAAGCATACATCTAAAAATGTTGCACTAATCAACGGCCAACCTGGGATTCAACCCCGTTACCTAGTGTTCTACGCCGATTTAGACTAGCGACCTTGGCTAAATGTGTCGCCACTATTTACAGTATGAGAGAGGATTTGATGCCATGTTATAGTATATTGATGGTTACTTCCAGCCTTTTTGAGGCCCTGCTAAAGTTCTACTTACCAGGCTATTTCGCCGCCTCGTGCAAACAAAGCTTAATCGAGTGTAGAAATTTACACCAGTGGGACAACGCACCGCATTCGTGCGCACTCAGTGCAATAATATTTTGCATAAGACCTATTTATTACTAGGTATTACCAACGCACCTGTTTTCTCACCGTTTCTATTGATATTAATTATAAATTATATATTGTAATTTATAAATAAAATATAAGTAAAATTCTAGTTGAACAAAAAATAAGGAACTTTTACGTTAACAGTAGTATAAACTGCTTGTGATAAATGGCATATTTAGGAAATAACCAGACTCGTCGTACGTGTGGTAATTTTTCAAAGGTTAGATTCAAAAAGGGTGAAGAAACCGCGAGTAGGATATAAAAAGTGTTCGTATAGTCACGGTTTTTTTTTCCCAGGAATGTATGGCGAAAAATGGAATCGAGCTGTGTGGTTGTAAAATACGGAACCTGCCCGTATTCCCAATAACTCTGGGGTTTCCGGGACGAACGGTGCCGAAGTTTCACGGACCGTTCTTCGTCGTAACCAGACAGATGTAGTTCACGCGGCAGTTAGTAAATTCACGCCACATTCAGCTGCGCCTTCAAACACGCGAGTAACACAAACCACGTTCAGCGAACGGCTACACTTAAAAAAAAACACACAATAACATGACGTCGGGGTCTCACATGCGTCAACAACAATTCATATTTTCTGTAAACTGTCGTTTTGTTGCGGGCATGATAGACACGTTTGTAGAGAAATGGGACTGAGATCGTGTGGAAAGCCCGCTTCGTCACATGAATTTTTAATTTTAGTAATTTCTTGTCTTTACACAGTGAAAATTACCAATGGCACAAATAAACTTTATTTTTGTAATCCCGCNAAGCTATTATGCAACATAACGGATATAATTTGTATCACACATTTCACAATTTTAATAACTAATTTAAATTGACAAACTATTTGTACTTTAGTTGGATTCATAAGGAACATATTTCTAAAAATTTGAGGTTGAACTTAAAAAAAAGGCATAGCTGTTACATAGAGTACGAGCGAGAGAGAGAGAGTAACGAGTGTACATGGTCGCTCTCTCTCCCACTCACGCTCTCTAGTCTCTACCTCGACTTGAGGCAGCAGACAGCGCTATCTATAACATCAAAGGCGAACTGGGTCACGGCCAGAAATGCCCTTGGTATCACACAGTGTTATTGGGATTATCAACTCTCCCTTACATTGTGGGTGTTGAACAAACTTAACTAACATAAGCATACATCTAAAAATGTTGCACTAATCAACGGCCAACCTGGGATTCAACCCCGTTACCTAGTGTTCTACGCCGATTTAGACTAGCGACCTTGGCTAAATGTGTCGCCACTATTTACAGTATGAGAGAGGATTTGATGCCATGTTATAGTATATTGATGGTTACTTCCAGCCTTTTTGAGGCCCTGCTAAAGTTCTACTTACCAGGCTATTTCGCCGCCTCGTGCAAACAAAGCTTAATCGAGTGTAGAAATTTACACCAGTGGGACAACGCACCGCATTCGTGCGCACTCAGTGCAATAATATTTTGCATAAGACCTATTTATTACTAGGTATTACCAACGCACCTGTTTTCTCACCGTTTCTATTGATATTAATTATAAATTATATATTGTAATTTATAAATAAAATATAAGTAAAATTCTAGTTGAACAAAAAATAAGGAACTTTTACGTTAACAGTAGTATAAACTGCTTGTGATAAATGGCATATTTAGGAAATAACCAGACTCGTCGTACGTGTGGTAATTTTTCAAAGGTTAGATTCAAAAAGGGTGAAGAAACCGCGAGTAGGATATAAAAAGTGTTCGTATAGTCACGGTTTTTTTTTCCCAGGAATGTATGGCGAAAAATGGAATCGAGCTGTGTGGTTGTAAAATACGGAACCTGCCCGTATTCCCAATAACTCTGGGGTTTCCGGGACGAACGGTGCCGAAGTTTCACGGACCGTTCTTCGTCGTAACCAGACAGATGTAGTTCACGCGGCAGTTAGTAAATTCACGCCACATTCAGCTGCGCCTTCAAACACGCGAGTAACACAAACCACGTTCAGCGAACGGCTACACTTAAAAAAAAACACACAATAACATGACGTCGGGGTCTCACATGCGTCAACAACAATTCATATTTTCTGTAAACTGTCGTTTTGTTGCGGGCATGATAGACACGTTTGTAGAGAAATGGGACTGAGATCGTGTGGAAAGCCCGCTTCGTCACATGAATTTTTAATTTTAGTAATTTCTTGTCTTTACACAGTGAAAATTACCAATGGCACAAATAAACTTTATTTTTGTAATCCCGCTTTACAAATCGCGAGTAGAGGATAATGAACTGGTATTCTTTGTGGAAATTTCTGAGCTAACAGGAAGTTTTACGAAAATTTACAGGAAGTCCGTTGAAGGCTGTTCGCGGTAAACTGAGCACTTTTTAAAGCTCTGCTTAAGATCTACTTGTATGCACATTGTGTATTCTTCCGCCATATGTAGCATTAGCATTGCCTTGGGGCAGAACACTTTGTTCATGCGCTGCTCGAGTAAAACTGTGAAATCATTGGAAAAGTAAATATATTTTTAATATTTGCTGATTCTTACACTCACGTACATTAAAAAAACAGCTAGAAAAATAAATAATTTCATCATTCACACAATCTTGCCTAACGCTTTTAATTCAACGTGCAGAAATGGAACTACTTCCCCTTCGTAGTTACCAACTTTACTGGGCCCATAACACTCAGTGTGCTCGGATAAACACATGCTGGTAAGGGGCAGTGAAATTTTTCAAAAGTTGGTTTCAAAAGTGCTTATATAACCATGAACAGCCTATCCTAAGAAATGAGGGGTAGTATTTTTTATTAATATTGCTGGGTAATAATTTTACCACTGATTTCCCGCAGTTTTGGGGAATTGTTTTTTTAAGTATGTAGTCAAGGATTTTCGTAACGGGTATTATAAACAAATCGCTGCTCCTTTTGACTCTCTTTTGAATAACCAAGCGACGCTGGGAAGAATACACTGGGGCTAGTATTACTATGCGAGTACCCCCGTCCAAGTAACAGTTCCAGAAGGAAGTAAACGAGTGATTTAGTGCCGCAAGTGGAAGTATCGACCGTAGCGAGTCCGATGACTTAAACACGCGAGCGCTTGTATTCAAAAGGATTTACATTTTGAGGATGCCATCGCAGTCAGTATGATTGTTCCGTGCGAGTGCGGAAGGAAGCGGGAAAATTCCCTTTGAGTAAGCAATGGGAAATATTTAGCTCCTGATTGTGCTATTAAAATTCAAGACCTTATTTCTGTGCAGTTCGGTGAAGGTTCCCTTAGATGCCAGAAGAAAGTATGCTTACTGTAGACACGGCACGTAAGACAATAAAAGCGGGGAAACAGAATGTCTGTGGCACTTGAAGCAGTTACTCACGATATTTATGAGCTTAGAGTACGACCTTCAACTCCTCAGTTTCTTGAAGTCTGTTTACCCTTACAATAAAAACAGCACCAATGAAATTTAAAAAATACCTTTCTTCTGGCATTTTTCCTGGCGTGAGTTCCTGGGTTCATTTCTCATAAAATGACAATCTAGTCTCCTGTCTTGCAAGTCTTACAAGTACACTTGAATAATCAAACATCGCTCTGGCCTCGGCAGAAGAAAAATAGCCCCATTAGATAGTCTCTTTTTCACTATGCGCGAATCAAATGGTTTCTTTTCACGTTTTGGGATCAAAATCTGACACCCTTGGAAAAATTAATTCTCATTCTGGGATAATTGAGAGTATTGTTGTGTACCTCGAAAGAGGAAAATAGTTTGGTTAAATTCGTAAACTGATGCTAAAATTGCCACTTTTTTACTCCTCTTATTAGTGCTCGACTTGCTATATTTCAATTAATCTGTATTAACGAGCACAGTTTGGTATGATCGCACTTTAGGTGCAAACTTGACATAAAAAATACATTCTCTTCCAATGATAATTATTTCGCCATATCCATGTTTTGCTCCGTTTTTAAATACATGTATATGTATTCCGAAGATAAATCATAGATGAAAGTGTTTGGTCAATTAAAATTACACCAGTCAACGAAAAGTGTGCTACTAGAAAAGACAAATCGTGATGGTAATGCTGCTTTACGAAATAGAGGAATACGCCTTTGTGTACTCATTACAACGGCATGGCGCATAGTAAAATATGGGCTTGCAGCAGTCATTACTTGTTTAACTGACTATACGTTAACTTGAAACTGGAGGGGATGCGTTTGTGACCATGACATTGTAATTACATTTTTACCTTCAATACAATACGTCAAAGGCTTTTGTTTTTTATAAATGTGTTTACTTAAATTTCTCTGATTGATATATGGTAAACTGCTTGACTCACTGTTTTTTAAATATATTGGTATCTACATAACCAAAAACAGCAATATTTCAATGGAAACTGTTATTTACTTTATTTTTTATAAATATAAGGTATACACTCCCAAGAAGAAAAAAACTAATCTCTTTGTGATGGGCCGCGGTGACGTAGTGGTTAGACTACTTGCCTCCTACCTGAGCGAACCGGGTTCGATTCCCGGCAGTGTCTTTAGCTCACTCTGTCTGGTCGTCGTGAACTGTGAACGTGTGAATCCACCTTAAGGGCAGCACCCACGACACTCCATGTGAATCCACCTTAAGGACAGCACCCATGACACTCCAGTGACACATTAGTTTCGCTCTCTTGAAAAGAGTAGCGATATCTTGACATATGTTAGTTGGTTGTCCACACAGCCGTGCCACGAGCATGAGCGAGCGATAACAAAGTTACGCCCTGTTAGTACAGGAAACCAAAGTTAAAAACGCGAAGAAAATTCTATGATGATGATGGTGATAATGATGTTAATGGTGATGGTGACGATCGTGATTATCATTGTGATGATAGAGATGATGGTGAAGATGGTGATGGTTTTTATGATTGCGGATATGGTAGTGGTGGTGTTATGATGGCGGAGATGATAGATGGAAATTGTGTTGAAGATAGTGATGGTGATGATGTCGAGGGCAGTGATGTTGGAGATGATGGTTGTGAAGATGTTGAAGGTAGTGATGATGGAGATGTTGGTTACGGTGATGGTTGATGGTGGTGATAATTGACAGCTTGAATGTTGGTGGCAACTATAGGCACCGCCATGGTCATGGAGGTCGTATTGCATGCAGGGTGACCTGGCAGTATAAATATTGAGTCCGAATCATCGACCACCTGAAAAATGATATGGTTCAAAGCCGGTAATCGAAGCTGTGCCCCGAGAATGAAATAGAACAGCCTTGCCCACAGGACCTTCTTCCGTGCTATTCACAGCCTATTCTTTAATTCTGCCGACTGCCTATTCTGATGACGGACGTCGGCCTGGCCAACCCATTCTTAGTCATCGCGAGGAAGTATGAAGTCGCAAAGAGGGAAGAGGCACCATCCATCTCCGGCCGACCGACTTGTCGTTAATAGATCGCCGATGGCTATCTCGTCGCGATGCCTGATGGTGTGTTTGGGACTTTGCGAGGGGAGTGGCGGAGGAAGCAGTCCGGAAATGGAGTTGGCTGTCGAGGATCACCACCCAGCCGTGCGTGCGAGCGCACGCGGCCATCTGCCGAGCTCGGCGCACGCGACGCTTTCCTCGCGTCGGCGACAGTCGAGTGCGTCGCCGGGGCGGCCAACAACTGAGAAACGAACACGCTACTTAAGCCTCCTTCCCTCATTATTAAAAAAAAAAAAACTTTTTTTTTTTTTTTTNTTTTTTTTTTTTTTGGAAAACTGGTCATTATTTCTGACTGATGGCCTCTTAAGAATGGCATTTCAAAACTTTCATTTAAAAATTTTGTAGATCTTTTTGAGTGATGGTAGTTTAAACCCGGCTGCCTAGCGCGAGACCAGCCTAGTGAATAGTTAAATGATTTTGGGCATGTGTCTGCTATGTCTTCGTGATATCGCTTTCAAATAAAAAGCAGTATGCCCTTTGCGCTAGCAAAATTTCTATAAAAAAATGTTTTTCGTAAAATATTTAATAGCAAAAAAATTGTGGGTAAATAAAGATTTGCAGACTCGGCAAAAACAGAAAAAAACACACTCTCTTTTTAATTTATTCCTACTTGTTCTCTTGTACTGTGGTTATTCTCTTCGAAAGACACAAATTGTTTTTTGTTTGAAAGCTATATTGGGAAAGGCAGCTCAGAATCTAGTTAAGAAGTAAAGTGCAGAAGTGTGCGTTTTGACTGTCGACTTTACAATACATGAGAGGCGATACTTTACGCAGAATGAGGCAAAAATATGACTTACTGCTTAAGGGGGTAGTATCCGCTCCATCTCCGAATTTTCTTACAAATCTTCTTAATGAAAATGTATGACCAGAAATAAAAAATCAAAGCTAGACATGACATAGAGGACTACTTAACGAATTTTTGGAAATTTGTAGGGTTTCAATTGTACTTGTATTTCCCCGTGTGGGATTGACGTTGTTAAATAATTAGGTAATGTTTGATTACGGTTACAGATGTGAAACTAATCATGCAAGAATAATAAGTTGGATTATTAAATAACTGTAAAAAGGTTTCCTATGCCTAAATTAGCTTGGTTTTTTAAATATTGACTCCAAAAATTAAGTTATGGAGGAAAATACGTAAATCCAAGAATGCAAGGGTACTTCCCCCTTAAGGTGATTATGAAGGAAGATACGCTTAACGGAAGAAGTAGGAAATGCTTTAGTCTAAATAATCAGTAAATACGAGAAATTAAATAACGTATCCCATTACAGCGTTTTGTTGACGGCGTTGTTAAATGTGTGAACACTGGTTGGTAACATCATCGCCCTGGCATTAGTAAGAAAGGTGCTGCCACACGGTCAAGTTCTACATTGCGTAACTGTGGTCTTAAATCATGCGTGCTGTTTCAAAAAGAACCATTGGCTTGAGAATGTTCCACAATAACGGTCATCTTGTTAATTTGAGCACGACTATTAACAATCGGTACACTAAAAGAAAATATTTGTTAGGCTACAAAAACTGTTTGGTTGATACTTTATATGGCGAAATTTTGTTGTTTATAAAAAAAACAGATCGTGGTGCCCAATAACACGTAGCTTGACAAGTACCAACGCTATTAAGTGCACTCTGACATATTTGTTTATTAACCATATATTTATTGGCTGCCACCAAAACATTTAGCCGGCAGCAATAGCATTAATGTCATCCACAGTAATAACATTTTACTGCGACTGCAAAACTACATCCATTATATTATTCTGCGTGTGCGCTCTGGCTGGCATATTCGACGTGGCCACCTTGTGTCCGTCCACGACGCCGTATTTATCCGTGTTCGTTTCTTTGCATCGGGTTACGAACTAATTCATGGGGAATAATTCTTAAGAACATCGTTTATATTATTCCATTCTTCTAAATAAGTAAGTGTTACACTTAAATGATTCAAGAAAATTAACTTTCCACGAGGCGAAGTGTGCAAGCCTTGTAGTGCATGTTACATGTTGTACTTCTAAATGCTCCAGAGAGAACATTAGCGTTGAGCACAGTAACACACTGAGCTCGCGTGGGAGAGGTACAGGGTTCGAGTCTCGCTCGCGGCGATGTTTCTCTTAGTTTTTAATTGTTTGTGATCTCTAACGTAATTTTGTATTCACCACTACAAAATTTATCTATATTGGCAGAAGAATTTTGTGGCCACCAATAAAATTTTGTTGATCACAACAAAACAGTTTTTTTCAATGTAGACAACTCGATGAAAGCCTACATTTATCGATTACGCAAAATAACAACAGTGCCATTATGGCACCCCCCCCCCTCCTCCCCTGTTTTGTTTAGGAGTGACAGGAAAACGGTTACCTAACAAATTTGCACACATTTTACAACGGCGTTCAACAAAACTCTGTGCTGGGATTTATACTTTAATCACACCTAGTTCCCTGATTTTTTTCACAAAACGTACTTTTAGTCATTTTACATTTATATGTTCCATTATGTTTTTGTCTAATTTTGCATAGAGAAATAAAGAATGAACTCACACATTTTGTACTATTTGATGGGATACAACCTGTACATAAAGTATTAATGTTATGCTATGCGTCCACATTCATTGTAAATTATGGGTGTGTGTCATGAATTAAGGTGGTCAGCATGTAAGCCAGCTTGATATTATCCGGCTGGCATTAACATGATATGGAAATAAACAACAGCATAAAAGACATAGTCCCGTGCAACCGCTGCCTCTAAATGGTTTACCCGTCTGCTGCACAGCGTCTGGAATAATATCTCTGCAAGCCTGCACTCCTTCATAAATCCTGCTATTGGTTAGGATATCTCGGGGATTATTTTAACTTGATGGTGGAGGGGAGGGATTTGCGGAGTGTGGTCTAGTGCTCGCCTCTTTCCGCACTGCGAAGTCTCGCTCTTGAGAGCGCAGAACGTACTTGGGGGTTGGGAGTGGGGGTAGGTCGCCACCACTCTCGTATCTTATCTACAGCCCCAGCTGGCCAGAGGGTTCACTACCCCTAGTTCCTCCCTCGTCCTGATGCAGCGGTGGACGCCTGCTTTGAAAACAGTGAGAATTTGCTACAGGGAAATACATGTTAGTGGAATTCGGTTTATTTTGGCGTTCCTGTTAGATAGATATATATATATATATATATATATATATATCTTTTTGAAGCAGGAAAACACGTGCTTCTTTGCTACTGAAGCCTTCTGTAACATTGATGTATAGCCTCTCTCCGAAAAAGATCAGAAAAATTATTAATTAAATTAAAAAATTACCAAAAACAACTTGTTATATTTGCGTCGATACAGATCTCGAGAGTATCAATTGTCACACTTGGGTTTTTGTTTCAAGTTTACATCTTCAAAATTAACTTCAAAAATACGGATTCATTTAACATGTATTTGTCAATACCGAATTCTCACTGCTTTCAAACAAGGCTAACAGCCTGAAGAGGTTCCCAAGGAAAACTCTATTTAGCCGGCCAGCAACTTCTCGGCACGGGCTGGGCATTAGGGTCGGACCGCTGGACGGTACCCCTCCAACCCCTTCTCCCCCCCCCNCCCCCCCCCCACACCGACTGACGAGGGGGTCAGAGGCACATCAAAGCACTGAGCTCCTATACCGCCGGCCCGTTTGTAAAACCGCCGCCGACGAAATATGTGTGCCTCTCGCAGTCCCTTGCCGGATTAAATTAGAGAAGTAATCTGAACCCCCACAAGTCCACTCGTTACAGGGTTATGTCAGCCCGGAAGAAAAATATTTTGGTTAACCCATTCAGACCCAGTGTACACAATTGTGACACTACGCACGTGTGGGTAATTTATGGTCTGTACTGCACACTGCGAAGCTCAATGACCAATGATGTTACCTCTGGGTAAATGTTTCACAAACAGGCTTACTGGTCTAGGTCATAATTGGTCCATATAACTGTAGCCTAATGCTGGCTGTGACGTCGAAACAAGTGTTTTGTCGAATTAGGTAGAGCGCGCATCATAAGGTTGTTTTGTTTGGGACACAAGACCCCGTAAATTAAAATAGGTCTGAAAGGGTTAGAACTCAATTTATACAAATGCAACCTTCTTGTCTGCCCGTATGCTCCAGGGGTTATGGGCATCGTTTTGGTGGGCCAAGAATTAAATTCGCGAGAGTGTCAAAGATTTATAAAGTGTAACAAATTGTCATTCCTATGTTCAGGACTGGGCGTTGCTGTGTCTTTTCCCATTCTTACTGCGTGAGGCAACGGCAAACCGTAGCACAGCCTCCTTGGAATCCTGTCTTCTGGCTGAACACACGTCACCGGTCATTTACCCCACAACTCCATCCATTGTCATTATTACCGTCATTAAAAATCATCCATCACTCCAATATTCTTTTATCCGTCTATCTATATGCTGTTCACGGTAAATTGAGCACTTTTTAAAGTGCTACTTCGGATCTACTTTTCTCGTTTTATTGTATCCTTCCACCATATGTAATATTAACATTGTCACGGACCGTCTTACTTTATTTATGCGATATTCAAGGGCAGCCATGTTATTGTTATGAAAACCCTTGCTCTTGCAGTATACAATTACTATTGTATAGAGTTTGTTATGTAAGTATAGTTCAAGAAACACTGACCTCAGTAGCTATAAATTAAAACGTTACACACTCAATACAACGTCAAAGCGTAGAACTATTTCTCTTAATTTTCTGCAGCCTACATACCTTTGTGTACTATGTATGTATAATGTATATATATAATGTATATATATACACACACATAGGGACACATACAATTGAGGCTTCTCAGCCGTTGTACATTTGTATTTTTACGTAGCGCTCTTAGACCGAAGGCCATTCCGTCGCTACGACCGCCCAATCGGTGGGGAAGAAGGAACACCCGAGTTGACCAGATTCAAGACCCCAACCTGATTCACAAGTACAGCAGAGAACGCCCTACCATAAGGTTCTGAGACCCTCGTACTCAGATACCAAACGTGTGGTCTGCCCAGGGTTCTGTCCATACCGCTAGTGTCTCTCCAGGACACAACCGGAGNGTACTCAGATACCAAACGTGTGGTCTGCCCAGGGTTCTGTCCATACCGCTAGTGTCTCTCCAGGACACAACCGGAGTGGGTTGCCGCTCACCGCCCAGTCTTTCTTTGAGAGGGGAAATCTCTCCAGACCTTCTCCAGCATGCGGTGTTAACCACTGCCAGCACGAGTCCAACCTCTAGTGATCGGTACACCGGAGAGAACCTCTGGTGGGGCCGAACCGATCAGCCCGTGCTCCCACTTATTTTGCATGGCTCTAGTGGGTTTTCAATTACCTATCGCTCCACCAATGGCAAGCGCCAAGCAAACAGAGGCAGTCCCTTCCACCCAATAGTGCACCAGGTGGCAGAGCCAACTATTGGCACACTCCAGTTGTGGTTGAGGACACTTTAAGGCCTCACCAGGCATTATCCTTACACCCATTACAGGCCGGTTTCCCGTGCAGCATCCCACTCCGCACCACCCACAGGAAGACAGAGGGTGTATGCGATGAACAAGGAGTGGTAGACTTCCCCGGTTCCGCCCACGGTACGCGTTCCCCGAGAAAAGCCGCCCATTACTCTGATATGGAAGATTTCCGTCATTATCAAACTCCGTAGGTCTGGACCCTTGGGTACCAGAGTTCTTCCATGTTATCATAATTGCCACCACAACCATCCACCCGCAGAACAGCCAGTTGGAAGAGCCGTCATCCGCCACTGGCCATTACCATGCTGTAGAATTTCTTCACGATGAAATTGCAGTATTGGGCCCCAAAGGCCTGAATGACAAGTGGTCCAACACACTCCGCAAAGTGGTCGGGCCTAGGTACCATCTGTCGGCTCAAGCCATCACGGCAGATACCCCTTACCAATCACGAGGAGGCTGGTTACCATAGGGATACAGGCGGTGGAGCCCAGTGCGCCAGCGATGAGGCAGACGGGAAATACCACCGGCGGCATGAGATCCGTAAATGTGCGCCACCTCGCGTCGAAATGCTGTGACGATGTCTGCCTTATCGCTGGCAACGAGTCCAGGACAACTTCGGAGACTACTTCGGAGGATGTAAAATAGCTCGTACACGCACGATACGTACCCGTTCACATGAGTGTGTACAGTTTGTACGAGAATATATCTATTAAAAGGTGATTTCAAGCAGCCATGTTTGTCCTTGTTCCTTGCCGGACATTCCTGCACCCATACACCCCATGTGGTGTCATTTTTAAAACGTACATGTCGTACACTTTCAACTGTACGTAGTACATTTCCCGTGTTAGGTCTCGGAAGATAANTATATATAGTTACGGGTAGTAAGTTTTTTTCCAAAAGTTGATTTCTTAAATGCTTACTTTACCATGAACAGCCTTAATCAAAATAACCTTAACTAATAAAGTATTTATTTCAAAACATACCAAAAGTAATACTCAGAACTTTATAAAATATCGAAAGGTTCTTTTACACATAAATTGTCCTGAACGTGTTGGCGCCCGCCCTGAATGATGGACAGAGCTGTCGCTCGCGCCAGACAGAAGATCGGACGAGGTTGGTTGACGCGGGAGTGGAGTAGCGGCGGAAGGAAGATGGAATAAGAAACGGGATCACCAGAGAAAACCTCCACAGTGTGGCAGTGCCCGCCACAGTTCCTACGTGGCAGTCCACGCCCGAACAACTGTCCGCCCGCCTGGACCCGCGATCCAACTGGTCACTTAGGCGGTGACAAACGTGTGTCCGGTGTTTATGAAGTAAAGGATGTTCACTGCAAAGTAAGCACTTTTGAATTATCAAACTTTGAAAAAGTAGTCACTGTCAGTAACAACATACACTGAGAGAAAGGCTTTTCCCAGACAACAAATTATGTATTTGTTTGTATAGTGCTAAAAATATATATTTAGTTTAAATACAGCTCGAGAGATTGTTTGTATCTTTTGTGACGATTAGGAAAGTAACAGTTATTGACTTTATTAATGCTTAATTGTGGTTTAAAACTCTAATAAAACAAGTGCAACAGGAAACTAACAAGGAAATTGGTAAAACTTGTAATGTGTATTTGCGCAAGTTGTTCAGTATTTGAAATGTAGGTATGTATATAGAAGCATTCCAACTTCCTGTAGTCAGTTTAACTGAGGCTGCTAGGGCGTAGTGTCCCCGCGCAGATTGTCTAGGTTCTGATCTCTGCCGAACCTCTGATTTTATTTATATTAATGGAAACTCTTTAATGCACGAAGAGCCAAACAAATATTTGGTTGCCCCAAACAAAATCTCAGAAACGATGATTTTCTGGTTACACTGGGGCAGCGGTGGCGTAGTGGCTAGGGCGCTCGCCTCCCACCACGGCGATCCGGGCTCGACCCCCGGCGGGTACACTCCCGGGCTTTCGCGTGCGGGAATCGTGCTGGACGATGCCGCTTGCCGGCGGGTTTTCTCGGGGTACTCCCGTTTCCCCGCCCTTGCCTTCCAGCGCCGCTCCTTTCTATGGTCTCATTTCATGTCATGCCCGGGGATGACGGTCACCTACGGGTCCCAGCTGGAAAGACCGTCACTCGGAGGGTGTTGCCTTGCCCTGGGTGCACTCCCCACACGCCATTATTATTATTATTATCTGGTTACACTGGCGAAGAAATGTTTGTGTAAAGTCTGCATTATTCGTTTCCGAAACACGAAGCTTCAGTAAGTACGGAGAGGTTCCGTATTTTTTTATTTACGGAAATGAACTCCGTTTTTGTCACTAAGTATCGCGTTTTCATTATACCAACTGTACATTTCCCTAAAAAGTTTCCGTGAATATACGGGAAGTTCTTATACTATACCCTTTCCAGTCGTTGACATGAAAGGAGGAAAATTGTGCTACTGCGGTGATCTGGCGGGGTGAATCTCACGTGTGAAAATTGCCTTCCATTTCGAGGCGCGAGTATAGTCCAACTTTTCTAGAGCCCTGCTAAAGTTCTACTTTCTTGGTATTCCTCCGCCTCAAGTCTATGAAATTGCACCAAGGAAAAACGCACAGCATTCGTGCGCACTCAGATTAATATTTCGGGTTATAACTGTTTCTTACTAGGCAATTCCAATACACATATTTTATCCCCGTTTTAAGCATACGAATTATGTATGAAATACTATAAGTAAAATTTTAAATCAACCTAAAATATATATGTTTATGTTAACAGACGTATACGAGTGTAATATAAGACAGTTAGGAACCACGTCATAAATGGTTATATTTCATAAATTTGTTTTAAAACAACGGGAATTAGTTGAGCTGAGAGACTTGGACGGCTCTTACAACGAGGTCTTGAGAGCCGATGAGGGTGAAATAAGGTGAGTATGGAGCAGCACCGGAATGCAAAGGCGGGGGAAACTGGATATCCCCGAGAAAACCCGCTGTCAAGTGGCGTCGTCCGGCACGATTCCCACTCGCGAAAACCCGGGGTGACCCGCCCGGGATTGAACCCGGTTGGCCTGGGTAGTAGGCGAACAGTCTAGCCGCTCAACCACCGCGGCTCCCTAATAAATGTGAAGATATTGCGAATGGACCATAAGTGAAACTTTTTCGTAGTAATTTGCAGACGCTTGGAGGTGAGCAATTGCAAACTCTGTCTACACACCTTCCTCTCTTGCACGCCGTCAACAATGTTCATTTCCATATTTCCTAGGAGGAGCCGTGATTTAATAAAAGGCACCGGCGGCCCGTGGAGAGGGGTTGGGGGTAAAAGATAGGCTCAAGCCGAAGATAAATGAGTTTCTGTTCGGCGTTATTCCATTGCCAATTCTAATTTCGACATCGGATTTCTCCGGATTGTAATCAGCTGAGGGAAGAAGCGAGAAATAACTGAGAGAGTAAGGAAAAGTGCGAGGAGAGAGAAGAAGGCAAAAAAAAAANCAGCTGAGGGAAGAAGCGAGAAATAACTGAGAGAGTAAGGAAAAGTGCGAGGAGAGAGAAGAAGGCAAAAAAAAAAACTGTCTCCGGTTTACTCTTCCCTTAATAAAAAAGGAAAATCTGAATTTTAATTCGCGCTTGGAAATTCTGTCGCCTACTCTTTGTCTTAGGAAAAAAAATTCGGCGAGGGAATAAGTATCGTCTTCACTGTATCCGCACGAACGAAAAAAAATTGTACTATCCTCTTCGAAATATGCAGTAGTTTCTGAATTTTTTCCTAAAGAGAAGACTGCCTTCGTATAATGAATTTAAAACCTTNCAGCTGAGGGAAGAAGCGAGAAATAACTGAGAGAGTAAGGAAAAGTGCGAGGAGAGAGAAGAAGGCAAAAAAAAAACTGTCTCCGGTTTACTCTTCCCTTAATAAAAAAGGAAAATCTGAATTTTAATTCGCGCTTGGAAATTCTGTCGCCTACTCTTTGTCTTAGGAAAAAAAATTCGGCGAGGGAATAAGTATCGTCTTCACTGTATCCGCACGAACGAAAAAAAATTGTACTATCTTCTTCGAAATATGCAGTAGTTTCTGAATTTTTTCCTAAAGAGAAGACTGCCTTCGTATAATGAATTTAAAACCTTNTTCTTCGAAATATGCAGTAGTTTCTGAATTTTTTCCTAAAGAGAAGACTGCCTTCGTATAATGAATTTAAAACCTTAAGCAGAAAACTCTGTAAGTAGACGTTCCAGACGAAGACTAGAATGAATTATTCGTTAAACTATCCACGGAGGCGGTAGAAGAAGGCACTTGGTAAAATAAATTGCCATAAATATACGTCCTGTTTCATGATATGCTGTGTAAAATGACTGTAAGGTAATGTCTCCTCCACTTTCGTACATCAGGGTCCCGGTTTCAAATACAAAACAAAACACTGATATGTGTACCATTTTCAATGAAACCAGGTAATGACGTCCAACAGAATTCAGTCAACATTTATTATCGTATTTAGGAACAACGAAAATAAGTAATCAAACAATTTGCTAAAGACCAGATAAACGAAACTAAAACATGCAGGGTTCGATTCCCGGCGGGGTCGATCCCGGATTTTTGCCCCTTGGTAATCGTGGCGGACGATGAGGCTGGTCGGAGAGTTTTCTCGGGGATCTCCCGTTTCCCCACATGCCCTTGCACTCCTACGCTGCTCATACCCACCTCGTTTCACTCTCGGCCAAATCTCTTCACTCAATCACTCGCTGATAATTATTGAGATTATATATTTTTATATGAACACCGTTGCAAGTTAACATGATGCCCCATCTCTGGTGAAGAATTTCCGTGTTTGGTAGTGTTGAAACAAAGATTCGAGGTCTCTGAAGAACAAGTGCGTATTGACGGGACACGAGGCTGTGGAGCTCCCTGGCACCACTTCGTGTTTACCACAGGGCTTCCTCCAATTGCAGGAGCCGTGTGTACGCGGATGACGATACGGGACGCCGCATTCAGCCAATTAGGCCGCGCGGTTGTGAGGTTCCGTGATTAGAGCGCGGCTGATTATACACTGCCCCCCCCCCTTCCGACTGCTGCCCATCCCCTGACCACCTCGTCATCTTGCTTCCTGCCCGCACCTGTGCGGCTGTCCGGCAATTAACGCGGGTGATGGGGTGTGGCTGGGAGGGGGGTGGGAGGTGGCACTTCAAGGTCAACACTGTTTCCGATTGGAGTGATCGACCCTTACCCCCCGCGGGCTCCCTCGCTGTCCTGCGCGACATCGTGCAACCCCCAGCACTGTCGTCGCCAAACCCCACTGTCGCCCTGATACCCTCAAAGATGCAGGCAGGTAAGTATGGCTGAACGTCTGGAAAGCGGTGGTGTAGTGGTTAGACTGCTCGCCTCACACCTAGGCGAACCGGGTTAGATTCCCTGCGGGTCACCCGGATTTTATCATGTGGGGAACGTGGTGGACGTTGTCGTTAACTGTGGAGTTTTCTCGAGGTACTCCCGCTTCTCCCGCCCTTGCATTCCGTTGCTACTCAATCTTCACCCCATCTCTTTCTAAGNTCCAGCGCCGCTCCTTGCTCACCTCGCTTCACCCTCATCGTCTCTCAAGACCTCAATTTTAAGAGCCACCAAAATCTCTTCAGTTGAAAGCGGTGGTGACTGGAAACAAAGCCACTACTGCCCGTTCTAGACTGACACGCATGCGGATACGTATCACGGAAGCGTACCGTGTAACACACTGGAGAGTTAAGTCTACAGAGGGACGCATGACAAACTGATAACACGTGCGTATCCACGTAAGAATGCTGGTCAGCTCCCAACTGTCCCCTGTCCGTGAATCAGTGTAGCCAATTAGAAAGGAATATTTGGGTTGTTGATATTTGTGTGGTACACAATTGTGGTATACAAGGCAAAAAGTGCAAGGATGTTTTGACTTTTATCATTTTTGTTTCAATAAACACGTACGTTTGGTTTGGCAGTAGTATTTGCGCAGTGTTAGACACCAAAAATATGCATGTAAATTGTTGATTTACAACAGCTGAATATTTTGGATTTTGTATTGCAACATCGTACGTTTCTGTGTATTGCAAAATAGCCCAAATTCATACAGATTCGTCCACTCATTCCGTTTACTTGTGACGTGTCCATTTTGTTGCGTATCTGTGCATTGTATAGCTGGCCTAAGGACGGATTTCACCACCTGCCACTAAAACAGTAGGTTATCCTATGCAAATCATATCAACCTAAGAAAGACACATCTTGAAATTCGTTTTGGCGTGCCTAACTTTAGAGATTCGGACTTTACCAGTTGATCCTAAAGGGAACTCTGTAGACGTATAAAACGTAAAACTCTAGAACTAATTTGTTGTCATCCAACAGCATAATGTACCCACTGTGGGAATATTGCCGTTATGGGTGTGTTATCCAATCGGACTTTGAGTGTGAAGGCAGTAATAATTTCGTATCAACGTAACAGGCGTCTTATCAAGAGTGCTGCAATTGTTATTTGGTCAATTTAAATTGCGTGTTTTTCAGTGCTTATTTTGTTCACTGGCGAAAACAGAAACCTTATAAGTTCGAAGCAACCCTTAAACTTTTGAGACTTAGGAACATGCATTTCGCGAGTGAAGCAGATTCATTCGGCACCATAGTTTCCGAAGTTTTTTGAATATTAAATTTTGTAAATATGCTAATTCACTGTTATTTGTACTTTTTTGTAATCTTCAAGTTTTGGGTATTCTAAAGGAATCTTCCTTTGATTTTCTTTTTTTTATTATTATTTATTGATTATTTGATACCGGAAAGCTAATAATTCTCTAACCAGTAATGACGGCATGAAATCTATTTAACTGTACATTAAAAAAGTATCTTGCATTAACGTTTTAATGCCATGACTTAAATTTTATCAGGCCACAACACTCGAAGTCACCCTCTGTGAGGTCGTTCTCTGGCATGGGTATAAAGGCCTTTTTACTAATTTCATAAGCTATTCCTTGCTACATACGTTATTCGGTAATGGGGAAAAGGCATTAGTGAAACATGGCCATTAAAAATACATTAACCGTTATGGCTGATTAATTAACGTCGTTAGTAATTTAACCTCGTCTATAATGGGTTTGACGCTAAACGTTGCCGTAAGCAAATTGAAGTGGCTACAATTCATGTTAACAGTTTGGGGAAAAAAAATTGTGTTAGTAATTCACGAAAATGTCTACTCGGTTAAAGTTTGTTGGTGTCAGTTATTAAAACAAAATTGCTTTCATTAGGTGAGAAATTATTTTAATGTTTTTTTGCGTTGCTTATTTCTTTTATTCGCACAACTGANTCTCTGGCATGGGTATAAAGGCCTTTTTACTAATTTCATAAGCTATTCCTTGCTACATACGTTATTCGGTAATGGGAAAAAGGCATTAGTGAAACATGGCCATTAAAAATACATTAACCGTTATGGCTGATTAATTAACGTCGTTAGTAATTTAACCTCGTCTATAATGGGTTTGACGCTAAACGTTGCCGTAAGCAAATTGAAGTGGCTACAATTCATGTTAACAGTTTGGGGAAAAAAAATTATGTTAGTAATTCACGAAAATGTCTACTCGGTTAAAGTTTGTTGGTGTCAGTTATTAAAACAAAATTGCTTTCATTAGGTGAGAAATTATTTTAATGTTTTTTTGCGTTGCTTATTTCTTTTATTCGCACAACTGAAAACAATAAATTGTACGACAATGCTGCGTCTATTTTATCAACGTATACAGGTGGAGCTTAATTCGACCGACAGACTTCACGAGGAGATTTCTTTTGCAAAATCAATTAGGAAAGACATGAGACACTTTATACTTACATTGAATGTCAAGGAAGATGTGCGCCCTTCAAAATCGAGTTTTTGAACAGTATTTTTGCGAAATATCAGAAACTAAGTGAAATTTAATTACAATTCACCGAACACTGTTTTACGTCATCGGAATATTCAGCCTAAGAGTAAATTCTCATTAATACGTCCCACGGCAATTAAAACAGCATGTGTGGCCAACCTCTTACTGAATTAAAAACTTTTACTGTCGGAATTTATTACTATCATCGAAACCACACATGACGATAGACACATCAGTGGAATCGGGGAAAGTGAGATATGGCAGTTTGGATGGTAGGAGTTGTGTACTTATTTCTGATCAACAGAGAGCGCACTAACGCATTGAATATGCCTGGAACAAAATCGTCCAAAACCTCTAGAAACACTTCCAGATCGCATAAGAGCTGCCCAGATGGAATGGGACCTTCGTCCGGAAGATAATACACTGATAACAAACATTCCACGGCGTGTTAGGGACCTGTACAACGCACGTGGAGGCCATACAAGGCACTAACCTGCTGTGGGACGAAAAAAAAACCCTCCCTAGTCGGAGATACCAGAGATACCATTAAGTTAATTGTGTTGGTATTTCGTGTTTATTAGTCCGTGATATTGGAAAAATGTTTGTTTGAAACAATGTGAGTTTCACGTTTTGTATTGGTACCGTCGATAACGCATACGTATACTCCATACGTTTGTGCATTCCGTATGTGTATTCCAAACGGAATACGTATGTGTTGTTTGAAGACAATACAGTCGAACACAATGGCTGGAACAGCTGTAAATATGGNATTCCAAACGGAATACGTATGTGTTGTTTGAAGACAATACAGTCGAACACAATGGCTGGAACAGCTGTAAATATGGGCGACACAACGATGACAATACAGTCGAACACGATGGCTGGAACAGCTGTAAATATGGACGACACAACGATGACAATACAGTCGAACACGATGGCTGGAACAGCTGTAAATATGGACGACACAACGATGACAATACAGTCAAACACAATGGTCGGAACAGCTATAAATATGGACGACACAACGATGACAATACAGTCGAACACGATGGCTGGAACAGCTGTAAATATGGACGACACAACGATGACAATACAGTCGAAAATACCAAGCTTCCTAGACGACAACAGGTGCGACGTTTCGGGAGCTGAAACATGTTCCCGTCTTCAGGCACACAGTCGGAGAGACACCTACAGGCTGACTTTTAATCTATCTCACCTAGCAGCAGGTTTTCTGAGACTAAAGCGAAGTGTATGAAATGGCGTATGTCCATAATTGTTCAAACAATCGAATAAGAATGTGTTGTGAAACAGCGTTTTAAACTGCAACGAAAGTTCTGTATGTTTTCTGAACAGATTGCTGTATTAAAAGCCCATAGTCATCGCTTACAATTCTCTGAGGGAAAGTTTGTTTATGCTATTATCTATCGCCGTCGCTATGCTTCCTTGCGGCTGAACGCGACCTTGAGGCGTCAATTCTTTTTTCTAGGGAGGTTCCTTGAGCGACTTGAAGATAATTCATGTGCGCCACGCGCTCTTAAACCTTGCAGGTCCGCGATAGATCTGAGAGAGCGCCCTCCCTGTGTGGCCGGCCGGGCAAGCGCTTAACGGCACATCTTCTTTATATTGGAGCTTGTTAGCAGTTATTCACTTGACACTAATGTCGCCGACGACTCGGCGCGGAACTCCTCCCGGTAATGAGTCCTCCCTCGCCGCCTCCTCCGGCCCTGCGGTCCTTCATCCTGTCTCCCGTTGCACTTCCCAGGACACTCTCCTGGAGGATGTAGCAGACGGTTGCCTGGCTTTGGTCGGCCCTTCGCTCTGGTCTATTCGCGGTTTCTTAACACCTCTCAGGGGCCGCGGTGGTGTGGTGGTTAGACTACTCGCCTCACACCAAGGCGAAATGGGTTCGATTCCCGGCGGGGTCACCCCCCAGATTTTCTTGCGTGGGAATCGTGCCGTACGATGTCGCTGGTCGGCGGGTTTTCTCGAGGATCTCCCGTTTACCCAGCCCTTTCGTTCCGGCGCTGCTCCAGACCTACCTCACCACATCCTCGTCGGCTCTCAGGATCTCCTTGTTACGACTCCCACGTGGGTGACCTCGCCGGGAATAGAACCCGGTTCGGCGTGGTGAGAGGCGAGTAGTCTAACCACTACACCACCACGTGCCCACTTGGTGAATGTAAGTCTTATGCGTTTGTCAACTAATTCGTGGTACAGCTCGCAACTCGAATGTTAAGATATCATCAGGCGCCCTTTTAAATTAAAAAAAAAAATTCTTGTCTTTAGCATGCCTGCTATTCGCATGTCGCGGTTTTTACCTTATCTACGTACACTGGCGGGATGGTTTTATCAAGTGGTTTTTCATCTGCAGCACAGTTCTTTAGTATAAGGTTTTAATTTTCTCTTATATGACTCTTACATTCTGATCAATCATTTGTGCATGAAATTCAATACATAATTAATGATTTTAAAAATATTATTTGACAATAAATTATTTGTTCAGGTGCAGCAGAATGTTTTTATACTTTACTGCATTTATCAGTACCACCAGTTGGTAGAAGTATTGTTCGAGAACTTCCTGGCAATTATTATTCTAAACCACATACTGTATGACTTTTACAATAGTGTTAACATTAGTGTACTTTATCAGGCGTAATTAACGGAATCTCTCACTAAAGTAAGCAGCAGTACATGATGTTTAAAAAAAAAACGACAACGAGCAGTACGTGATACAGGACAACGAACCGAACAATTTACGAGAGGGAATACATGTACGGAGATGCGTGGTTTGGCCGCTATGGTGCAACTAATTAATATAGTGCTTCGGAAATAGGGCGTGCAGGCAACTAAAATTGTAAACAAAAAGAGATAACCTCCAACACAACAAGAGCATGACGTCATGGAGAACAAGAAAGAGTTCGAACTGTCGACCTCCAACCTCATTACAAAGAATACATCGGTGTTGCACAATTTGGCGCATTCTGAGAAACCTTTCCGTATAAAACCGCTCTGTCATTTCAATTAGGTTTTTTTCCGTAGGCAAGCAGCAAATGTCAGTTCCGTATAAGTGTAGTGATACGTGTTGTCGTTGTGATGTTAGCAGTGTGTATGCAACACACCACTCACAACACATGTTGTGGACGATGGACCAAGGCGTAGATATCCCACCAACCTGGCGTTGTTAGCTAACGGGTTGCGTGTCTTTAGAAGCCCACGAACTGTTCGTACCCAATTTCGTCACTACATAGCGACCCGGCCACGCATTTTACAACATGGACTTCTTTTGTAAAATGTTCAGTTCGTTGTCATGTGCCACATACTGCACCTTGTCGACGTCATTTTGTAACATTCTGCGAAGAAAAAGTTGTAAAATGTTTTAACAACATATTAAAAGATTAATGGTAAAATATGTGGAAGCTACATTTTTTTCAATTCGTTTTGGTTTGCTACATGTATATAGGAGTAGCAATTGGCATATTTATATCATATAAAATTTTCCTGAAAATTTCACACTTTCGCTTGAGCTACTATGAACGAAGAGATTGGCGAGGTAATCTTAATACGAAGCTGACAGTAAAGTGTAATCTTAGAGGGTCATTCAGAAATTCTCATTTGGCTGCTAACATACCCGGAGAGCATATTTTTTTAAAGCTATTGGTGGATACNGAGGGTCATTCAGAAATTCTCATTTGGCTGCTAACATACCCGGAGAGCATATTTTTTTAAAGCTATTGGTGGATACTAAATTCTAAATAAACTCGCAACACGATATGTTACGTTAAAGGAAGTGTACAGTGTCGTAGGTGAATGTAATCAGTGAAGCGATAACCAGCATCATGCCCTCCTCGCATTGCGGACGTCGTAGATTCGAATCCCGTCCGGCTCAACTATGCTTGCATTTGGGCAAGTGTTTTCTGTTTCCACTACTGAAGACTGCATGCAAATATGTTCAGTGCNGGGGGCAATAATGTTATTGATGGAAAGTTTGTGGCAGGGTTCAACGCAATGTCATTAAGTAATTTTTTATAGAGCTGACGTATATTTTTTTTTAATACTGCGCTTTAGAAAAGCCGTTTTTAGCCATTATTGAGTACTTACTATCGAATTGCGTGTCTAACGAGGCTGACGTATTGAAAGCATTCAACAGACCTCGTCTGGAGTGTATGTTGTTTTCTTATATTGGCACATTGGACATACGTTTAATTGTTTAATGGGAAAACGTGTATTTCAGACTCACTGCAGCGCAGTTCAGTAGCCAGATATACTGACTCCTTTAGATTTTATTGCGGAGATCTAATTTCTATTATTTTCTGATCGGTACAGAAAGTTTCACATTAAACTACGGCTACGTAACACTTAACAAAATAAAAGTGCAATAAAATTCTATTGCCTAGATATTTGAACTAACGAAACCATCCCATTGGTACAGCAATAGTTGATACTATGTATACATGTTGAATTAAAAAGTCTTGATTGATTTCGTTTTAATAACGTACAAAACCCCCACAATTAGTACACATGGAAAAAATAATTGTATTTAAGTGTATCAAATTTAGTTATGTAGTACTCTGCAATAAAATGAAAAAAGACGTAACGTTACCGAATTTCGTTTTCAAATAAGGACATGCTAGAAAATTCTTTAAAAAAAATTTTTTTAGATAGAAAACTTTTATATGATATAGTTGTAGATAATATAATTTTATATTTTCAAAACAGTTAATTTAGAAAAAAAATGCATTTTTTAATCGAAAACTACAGACCTTATTAATTATTGCTGCATATTATATTAACCAGAATTCTAATACCTTGTCAATTAAAGTAACTCCATTAAAATATATTAAGCAGTTCAAATTCTGCTCTTGATTATCTTTCAGGAATTCATGCTCTGCAAAACCTTCTCAATGCCCTTACTTTCGTTACCCGTTTTCCTGTTACAAGTTCAATATAGCGGACTTGTGGCCGAGTATTTTTAAAAGTTCCGCTCAAATTCTTTTTTCACTCCCAATATGTATCATTCCGCTACTCTACAGGCTTTTCGCGGGGAACTGAGCACATTTTAAAGCCCTGCTTAAGATGTAATCTTCTGCTTGTTTTGTTTACGTAAATTTCCGTTTAACGTAAAGTTAACATTTTTCGTGCATAGGTCCTTTAACTTTATTAGTACGTCGATTAAGTAAAACAATGGAATTGTTAGGGACATAGGTATGTAGCAGATTCCCAAATAATTACATTTTAATGTATAAAACACAAAATTATTTTAATTAATTCCGTGTCCACGATTAAAAACATAGTGCTTTCTACACGACGTTGATATTGGAAGCACTTTTCATTTTTACATTGCTGCCAACTTTTAAATGTTTACACTCTAATATCTGTAGTTAAGCCAAATTGAAATTTTTCAAAGGTTGGTTTAGAAAAAGCGGAGTTAATCGCTTCATGTGCCTGTCGTGCAAGGTACATCTATCACAAACAATGGCATTTTAACTTAATCGCGAGTAATTAATCGTACATCTGCAAAGTAAAAGAAAACCAATAGAAATGTACTTTGAATATGAGCAATGAAAGCGTCATACGTTTAGTCAGAGCAGTGCCAACATTGCTGNAAATCTGACCTGGAAGTTGTACGGCTAACCGGCAATCAGCTGAAGATAGATAAACTTCTTGTATCTGCAGTATGTTTGCGGGATAGTGTATCATCAGTAATTAGGCACAGGACACTCGAATGACTGTACGTCGCTCGGTTCATACGTCTCCTGTAATCTGCGGGTTGTCCTTCGGCCATTGTGCCAGTTAGGTTGTTCAGTACATGTCGATTTTCCTTTATCAGAAAATTAAGTTTACTCCTTTTACACGTGACGAGTGTTCGTTAATATCGTTCCCCAGATGGAGCCGTGGTGCAGTGGTCAGACCACTCACCNCTTCTTATCCTCAAACGCGGAAAATAGCTCCAGGTAGGCGGGCTCCTTAACGCTTCTTTCAAGGGGCCGCGGTAGCTGAGTGGTTAGCCTGCTTGCCTCGCACAAAGGCGGAACCGGGTTCAACCCACGGCAGGGTCACTCCCGGATTTTCGCAAGTGGGAATCGTGCCGGACGATACAGCTGGTCGGCGGGTTTTCTCGGCGATCTCCCGTTTTCCCCCCGCCCTTGTGTTCCGGCACTACTCCATACTCGCCTCACTTCACCCTCATCGTCTCTCATGTTAAGAGCCGGCCAAATCTCTCCACTCCACTCGTTCCCCAAGCTACCGAGTCCTGGCCCGTGTTTCGCCACTGCAATAGGCGTAGTTAACTTTTTTTAGTTACTCTGTTCACAGATACAACTCTTGCACGGATATACCGCGTGGATGAAGCGGCTTTATCGAAAAACTGTCAGTAACAAACCTATGTAACACGGCTGCGTTTTTACTGGATATATTCTCTTTTACAGTCTGTGCGAGTTTACCAATGTATTGTAGTTAAGGCGCCCGTCTACCTGGAACTTTTTCCCACGTT
Organism: Clitarchus hookeri; assembly: GCA_002778355.1. Classification (NCBI taxonomy): domain Eukaryota; kingdom Metazoa; phylum Arthropoda; class Insecta; order Phasmatodea; family Phasmatidae; genus Clitarchus; species Clitarchus hookeri. The sequence continues at coordinate 223,823 of NQII01001972.1, read as the reverse complement.
TAGGCCGAGAAGCGCGGGAGCGATAAGAGCGACACTGCCACGCGCATCAAGTACGCCACCGCCGCTAAGCGCAAGGCTCTGAACTGGCGTGCAGTGTTCTCGTCGTGCTGCGTGTACCTATGGGACTTTCAGCGGTGACCATATTATTTTATTAGTGGGAAGTCTTTAGGAAGGTTCAGTGCAGGCGCCTATAGTATTTTTGTATGTATCTGGTGCGTGCATTTTGAGCTATAGCGCCTTGGAAAGGCCGTTTTTAGCAGTTTTGGAGTACTCTGAATTGATGTTTCTAACGTACGTGATAATTTGAAAGTACTTAACAGCTCTCGTCTGAAGTGTGTGTTCTTTTCGTAGATCAGCACGTTGGACGCACGCTTAATAGTTTCGTTGGAAAAACGTGTATTTGGAACACACTGCAACGCAGTTCAAGCGCCAGGCAGACGGGCGCCTTAATATGTTTAGTGGAGACATGCATTCGTTTTATGGGCGCATCTTTCGTTACGGAAGTTAAGGGACGTTATGCAGAGTAATGCGTTTGTTCCAGATAACTTAGCATTTTTCATGGTTTATTCAGCCCTTCTGTGACACTGTATGTTTAGCGTTCCCTACTTGTTAATTTTTTGTAAACTGTTCCATTAATTGTATTTGGGTGTTACAAATGAAGTTAACTTGGTATGTTGAGTATATGTTATTATAGAACCTTTATATAAAGGCATATTATTGTATAACCTTTATTTATTTGCTAGAAATACAGAAGCAGCATAAGGTTTAGTGTATACAATTTGAACAGTGCTTGACATTGACATAAAATTAGTTTTAAATGACCCTAGTTTTTCATACTTTTATTCATATTTTATTTTAGTTATTAATAAATAAGCCTTGAAAATTATTTGAGAGTATGGCAGAATAAGCATCGGGCAAATAATGACGCCCTTATTTTTAGTGGCGTGATTTCATGAGCAAACCGAGTTCACTTCCGGATTATCTACTTAGTTCCGTCTTTGAAATGTATTTCAAACTCTTTTCTCTTAACACGTCCCAGACAAATTTAATAGCGGCATTTTACAGTCGAATTCAAACTGAAACACTTCGTATTTTGTCGGACTGTATAAAACTTATGTTTATTATTGAGCTTATGAAAGAAGTAACTGAAAATGCAAGGCGAAGTAATGGAGGGTCTGTAAATCGTAACCATTCGCCAGATGAACAACTATTTGTTATATATAATTTACAATATTATGCGGGAAATGTTTTATTTGTGATAAGATGGTTGTGAAAATTGTGTAAGTATTAGTACGGGCAGCTAATTTCTAAAGTAGGACATAAATAACTCTTCTCTTCTAGTTCGATTCAAATGAATTACTAGCAAAAGTTTTTTTAAGTGTCGGAAAAATATTATTCAGGTGGAATTCATATATACATATATATAAGTTTAGTTGTTAATATTCCCACTTAAGTTCATTACTAATATCATGCAAACAAATATAGTCACTTAAGTTGTAACGGTGAAAAAAAATTGTATTCAGATATATATATATATATATATTATTTTACATCCTGTAGTTAGTAAAATGCAATATTTACAAAGTGCAAATATGAAGTGTCTGAAAATTGACTAGACTCGCTAACATTCGGGCTCATGACCGACCTATAATTAACTTAAAAGCACCTACCAACTGCTTCACCAATGTACGAGTGTACTGTATGATATTACTGAATCTTTGAAATTAAACTTCAACTGTGAAATTTAGAGCAACGGTTCTGAATATTCATAAAATTGGGTGTAACGCATTGGGTTGGCTTTCTTGAGTTGAACATACGAAGTTCGTTAATGGATTCAGGATTTATTTAATAATATGTTGAATTACTATTGATTAACTAGATTTCAACTTAAATTTTGTATTTACAAGAAACATTAACAAATATAGAACTTTAGTAGACTGTGCCAATATTCACATTTATTCATGTTTGATTTCGGAAATTAATTTTCGGTTTTCAGTTGTTCGTATTTTTATTTTCGCCAGCTCAATTTTAATTTTTTCAATTTTAATTATTTACAGCGAATTCCAATACGAGATACGATTTTCTCTGTGAAATACTTTTTATACTTTCATGCCCGGTTAGCAAATATGCTGCTGTTTAGATCGGCCATTGTATACGAGCATTAAAGAACGAAATAGTTGTAGTAATATTATTTAGGAAGTTTATAATGGTCCTTGCAGATTTAACAATAAAATAAGCACCCATCATTCTTGGTATCAGAGGTGTAAAAAAATGTAATTACCTTACTCTCCTTTTTCACCAATACTTTGTCACTCTGCAAAGCTAATTTGAAACGAAGCGTAATTTATTCTGCNCCTGGCTCGTGTTTCGCCTCTGCAATAGGCGTGGGTAACTTTTTTTTAGTTGCTGTGTTCACAGCTACAACTCTTGCGTAGATATACCGCGTGGATGAAGCGGCTTTATCGAAAAACTGTCAGTAACAAACCTCTGTAACACGGCTGCGTTTTCACTGCATATATTCTTTTTTACAGCATGTGCGAGTTTGCCGATGTATTGTAGTTAATCTGTTTTGTGGGGACATGCATCCGTTTTATGGGCGCATCTTTCGTTACGGAAGTTAAAGGACGTTATGCAGAGTAATGCGTTTGTTCCAGATAACTTAGCATTTTTCATGGTTTATTCAGCCCTTCTGTGAACCTGTATGTTTAGCGTTATCTACTTGTTTACTTTTTTGTAAACTGTTCCATTAATTGTATTTGGGTGTTACGAATGAAGTAAACTTGCTATGTTAATTATATGTTATTATAGAACCCTTTTATAAAGGCATATTATTGTATAACCTTTTTTTATTTGCTAGAAATACAGCAGAATCATATATAGGTTTAGTGTATACAATTTTGAACAGCGCTTGGCATTGACATAAAATTAGTTTTAAAAGATCCAAGCTTTTCATACTTTTATTCATATTTGATTTTAGTTAATGATAAATAAGCCTTGAAAATTATTTGAGAGTATGGCAGAATAAGCATCGGGCAAATAATGACGCCCTTATTTTTTGTGGTGTGATTTCATGAGTAAACCGAGTTCACTTCCGGATTGTCTACTTAGTTCCGTCTTTGAAATGTATTTCAAACTCTTTTCTCTTAACACGTCCCAGACAAATTTAATAACGGCATTTTACAGTCGAATTCAAACTGAAACACTTCGTATTTTGTCGCGCTGTATAAAACTTATGTTTATTACTGAGCTTATGAAAGAAGTAACTGAAGATTCAAGGCGAAGCAATGGAGGGTCTGTAAATCTTAACCATTCGCCAAATGACCAGATATTTGTTATATATAATTTACAATATTATGCGTGAAATGCATCATTTGTGATAAGATGGTTGTGAAAATTGTGTAAGCATTAGTACGGGCAGCTACTTTGTAAAGTAGGACATAAATAACTATTCTCTTCTAGTTCGATTCAAATGAATTACTAGTCAACTTGCATCCTTTGTTTGATCACAAGACGTCTTTAGCATATTCAATACTAAGGTAAAAAAAAAAAAAATCGTAGAGTAGCACCAAATACAAAAGTTTTTTAAGTGTTTGAAAAATATTATTTAGGTGGAATTCATATGTATATATATATAAGTTTAGTTGTTAATACACCCACTTAAGTTCATTACTAACAGCATACAAACAAATATAGTCACTTAAGTTGTAACAGTGGAAAAAGTTATATTTAGATAGATATATTATTTTACATCCTGTAGTTAGTAAAATGCAATATCTACAAAGTGCAAATATGAAGTGTCTGAAAATTGACTAGACTCGCTAACATTCGGGCTCATGATCGACCTATAATTAACTTAAAAGCACCTACCAACTGCTTCACCAATGTACGAGTGTACTGTATGCTATTACTGAATCTTTGAAATTAAACTTCAACTGTGAAATTTAGAGCAACGGTTCTGAATATTCATAAAATTGGGTGTAACGCATTGGGTTGGCTTTCTTGAGTTGAACATACGAAGTTCGTTAATGGATTCAGAATTTATTTAATAATATGGTGATTTACTATTGATTAACTAGATTTAAACTTAAATTTTGTATTTTAAAGAAACATTAACAAATATAGAACTTTAGTAGACTGTGCCAATATTGACATTTATTGATGTTTGATTTCGGAAATTAATTTTCGGTTTTCAGTTGTTCGTATTTTTATTTTCGCAGGCTCAATTTTAATTTTTTCAATTTTAATTATTTAGAGCTAATTCCAATACGAGACACGATTTTCTCTATGAAGTACTTTTTATACTTTCATGCCCGGTTAACAAATATTCTGCTGTTTAGATCGGCCATTGTATACGAGCATCATAGAACGAAATAGTTGTAGTAATATTATTTAGGCAGTTTATAATGGTCATTGCAGATTTAACAATAAAATAAGCACCCATCATTTTTGGTATCAGAGGTGTAAAAAAATATAATTGCCTTACTCTCTTTTTTCACCAATACTTTGTCACTCTGCAAAGCTAATTTGAAACGAAGCGTAATTTATTCAGCCCACAGCAGTTGCGCCGCTTCAAACTGATTCCATTTCGAAATGCATCTTTAATTGTGACCACATGTAAGGCATATTTCAGATCCATTTTTTATTTTCGTTTTTGCCGGTGTCATATCTGGCTCCGAAATATTATTCCGCCGTTATTTCTACGAGATAAAAAAAACTGCCTTGCCCAGCGCTAGCTGTCATTTTTGTGTTTTGGTAAATGCGAAGTCAAGGGAAAGTATCGGCNGGGGGGGGGGGGGATTTTGACTGCGCGTAATGTGATTGGATCGTAAATAAAACTGGGAGGACTTTTGACCGATATGCGATATGTCCAATGATAAGGGAGATTTGCATTTCACCACAGCCCGCTGTGTTACGTTCGTCGGATAGGAGTTCTGCGGAAGCCAGAAAACAGCTTTAGCAGTCTATCTGGCAGCGATTCAGAGCGACAAGGGCTTACTGCACTGAGCATGTTGGTGGCNCAGAAAACAGCTTTAGCAGTCTATCTGGCAGCGATTCAGAGCGACAAGGGCTTACTGCACTGAGCATGTTGGTGGCGTTCATGCAGTCATATCTCGACTAAGACGCACTTACACGCCACGAAATTGTGTATGTGGTTTTCAAAGATAGAATATAGGTATACTTAAACTTCACATAAGCAAGGGACTGTTCGTTTGTTACAATGGCAACGGAGCAACTGCATTGATATTGTCTACTCGCAAAAAAAATATATTTCAGGTATATTTAGTTGTGACTGAGAATAATAATGACACCATTAAATTCCAATTTGATTGTAATACTTTACAGAAAGTTTTCAATATTTAAACCGCCTGAGCTCCTCAAAGATGTTCCTCTTGATATTGGACGTGGGTTTTTGTTTCAATTCAACGGTGCAACTCCTAATTTCTCTCCTGACGTTCAGGGGCCGCGGTGGCACAGTGGCTAGAGAGCTCTAGGCGATCCCTATTCGATACTCGGCGGTGTCGCTCCTGGATTTTTGCACGTGGGAATCCTGCGGGACGATGTTGCTGGTTGACGGGTTTTCTCGGGGTATCCTTTATTTCGACGCTGCTCCATACTCACCTCGCTTCACCCTCATTGCCTGTTAAGACCTCGATATTACGAGCCGCCCAAATATATTCCCNTGTTAAGACCTCGATATTACGAGCCGCCCAAATATATTCCCTTCACTCCACTCTCGTGACGTACGAGTGTGTTTGAACCGCATATTAGGTGAGCAATGGATCATTGCAAAAAAAAATACATTGCTAGGTGGCGAAATTAACTTATCACGCATTGTTTCACCTATGCATTCTAAATGATTTGGCTATCTTTCGACGTTGTAATTGTAACGTTGAAGTGAGTGGCAGCACCCCGAGAATAATTTATGTATCGAAAAACCTTCTTAGTGTTCATTTCCATGGTTTCCACTGACCATTTCCTTATATTTTACAAAACGAATACCGCAAACAAATGTTTTTTTACCGAGTAAAGTTAGTTCCCTTTGTACTGAGCGTGATAATCCCTTCAGTATTCATAAGGAAAAAAATTTAAAGATGATATTTTCAAATAAACTTTAGAAATATAATACACTAATAACCATCTAGGCACCTTTAAGCAGGAGATTTTCTGTGTTATTCCTTGGTTACTCATTGCCCTCCCAACATTCTTTTGCATACTTGTAAAAGCTCGACTGATTTTCTCAGAACTAGCTCAAAATCCGCTATCTCGGCCAGTAGCGATTACTGTTAAGATGGCATGTTAAGATAAGAAGACATTACAAGACCCTTCCTAGCCTCTTAGACTGACTTGTGGAAACAGTTTCTTGGAATGAGTGCGATATTGCCTCACGAGCGAAATCTCCCTGCTCTGCCCTAGAGGCCATTCCAGCAATTTAGGAGCGCTTCGAAACCTACACTAATGCCNGCGAGCGAAATCTCCCTGCTCTGCCCTAGAGGCCATTCCAGCAATTTAGGAGCGCTTCGAAACCTACACTAATGCCATTTACTTCAAAACTGTTTTTGTTTTAGCAATTGCATTAACGCAAGGATATAATTTTTCTATGTCGTATTAACGGTGTAGTCACTCTTGTCAAAAATGCGTTCTTCGAAACCTAGTTAAAGGGGATGGTTTGAATACAATCTTTCTGCACCCTCGTGTTTTTTAAAGATGGCGATGACATAATCGCGTGAGCCTAACAACACATTTCAAACCAGAACCACTTTACCTTTAATGCAATCACAATGCTAATGCGTAATTTTCTGTTACACTGGACTTCTTCCTATGGGGTTACTTAAAAGAGAGAGTTTACGCCACACGCCTGCAAACAGTGGACGATTTCAAGCACAGCACTACACACGAGATCAGTGGTATTGACGTCAGCGTCCTCCAACGATGTGTTGAGTTGTGCCTTACGCAGGAGGGAGGACATTTTCAACATTTACTATAGAGGATATAATCTCCCAAAGATACACTCAATGTGAGGTGTGACAAATTATGGTTCGTATCATTCCTTTGTAAATAATTAAATAAAGAAACGTGTTGGTTCTATATAAATCATAAACGACATACAAAGTACACAATGAATTTCGTTTCCGGACGTAGGGCACATTTCACCGAGAAGTTGCCCCCTATCTGCCCCGTTCGGCACACAGGATAANGAATTTCGTTTCCGGACGTAGGGCACATTTCACCGAGAAGTTGCCCCCTATCTGCCCCGTTCGGCACACAGGATAATATATTATGTGTTCTGTGTTCACTGTTATGTTTCCAATTGTGAACCAAGCGTAACGCGGAAGTAAATAAACACGACATCAGCGTGTTGTCGCAGTAGCGACCAGTGTTTCGAGCAGCGAAACAAACGAGTTGCCTGAAAGTAGCCAGACGCCAGGACATTTCCGCGGCAGTAATCCCCAGGTAAGGTGCAGGTGTGTGTGTGTGTGATGTCACCGACCTTGTAACGATCGTGGGCGCCAGTTTTATTGGTGTCCAGCAGGTTTTTGTCTTCTACGTCTGCTTTTTTCCCCTCTCTTTGGACGTCTGTATCAGTTTATTTTCTTGTCTCCGGCTGGCCTTTTTTATTTCTGCCACCTATCTCGTCTCTGGTTCGTCTGTAATTTCCCTCACTTCGCATCTCTTTGTCACCTAATGCAGTGCTCTTTTTAGCTGTATCAGTAGTTCCACTTTTCTGTCCCTGCACATGACAACCACACAAATTTTCTCTCTTCCTTTGTCCTTTTCGCAGTCTATTTCTGAAACCTTCGTTAACTTCGGAAGATTCGCCACATTACATGTTTACCCTTTTTTGATATTGTTTTGCCAAATTTCACTGAATATTCATGGTTTTACTTTGTTGTTCTTTATTGACTCTTGGTTCCATTCATGTTTCATTATCTCATGTTTCATTGAATTATTGTTATAAAATTAAACGTAAACTTTTCGTATTGTTACTGTATATCATAAAACGCTATGCTGAAAGCATTGACCATTCATGGTTACTTTCAACTTTTCTGCTAAAGTTCTACTTTCAGGAACTTAGCCCGCCTCATGCGAACAAAACTTAATGTGTGTAGTAAATTACAACACAGGAACAACCTACTGCATTCGTGCGCACGCGGTTTAATATTGTTTTGCATGAGAACTGCTTCTTACTTAGCATCACCAACACACCTACTTTCTGTCTGTTTTATTCATATTAGTTATAATTAAACATTATAATTTATAAATAGAATATACGTCGAAGTTCAATTTAACCTAAAATAAGTTACGTTTATGTTAACTGAAGTATAAAACGCTTTTTATACATGCTGTGTTCAGTAAAAAACCAAACANAAAAATAAGTTACGTTTATGTTAACTGAAGTATAAAACGCTTTTTATACATGCTGTGTTCAGTAAAAAACCAAACAAGTCATATATGAGGTGTTTTCAAAAGTTTGATTCAAAAAGTGTGAAGATACTAAGAATAGACTATTAAGTTCTTTATCTGCTCCTTATCTTTGAAACTTTACTTCCCATTTCCGGCCTCCCGAGGCGCAGTCTGTTGGTGCGGCACCGGTTTGGGGTGCGGCAGGTTCTGAGTTCGAATCCCAGATAAGACTTGGGGTGTTAGTTTGTTAGGTCATAAGTTAGTTTGTAAGCCGTTCCCTTTTAAACCTTCAGGCATAACACTAATAAGCCCTATACAATACAATTTAATTCCCATTCCGCTAATATTTATTTGACTATTACAGTGCTAAAATGTATTCAAAGTGTTAGACTAACATAGTTTTAGGTTACGCCTTCCGTAACTGGAGTTATAAAATTTCGTAGCCCGTACTTGACAGACGTAACTAATAATGAAAAACTTATAAAAATAAATTGTTTTAGTAAACATCTGTAGCTAATAAAAACTCACGACTTTCTTCATTTTTGCTTAATTTAAAACACAGTAAACAGGAAACAATGTTTCCTATAAACATTAAAGTAAATTTTACAAAGTAATCGAAATATTAACGGCCCAAGTTAATGGAAACCGCGTGGAAGTTCTGATAATGAACATATCGGAGTTTCCTTCCTGCCACACAATTACTTTCTTACATTTGAGGAATTAATGTCAAGACCGTTAATGAAGCGTTCGTAAATTTACAAAGAAATCCGAATAATTTTCGGTGGTACTTGCTTGTAATTTCACGGAAATTTTAAAATAATACTGGCTGAGCATTTGAAGTATTGACAAGTTTACAATTTGTAATACCAATGAGAGTACAATATCTCTGCAAGCAACAAAAATTGAAATCAATACTCTGAACATAACCTTTCCAAACTTGAAGCNATACCAATGAGAGTACAATATCTCTGCAAGCAACAAAAATTGAAATCAATACTCTGAACATAACCTTTCCAAACTTGAAGCAGCAGAAACAGACTGACCACATAATCACTCGGAAAATCTGTGTGTGTGTGTGTGTCAGATTTAAAAATACACGCGGCATTAATCACCTGCTTTCTCAAAGTGGAGGTCAGTGTAGTATATAACTCCTTCATATTCATCACACGTAAATTATTCCTTTGATCACAGTAAAATACAATGGATAAAGCTGTCAGGTACAAAGGAGAACATTATATTCCAAGCAGAATTAAGTTACCTGNAATGAGAGTACAATATCTCTGCAAGCAACAAAAATTGAAATCAATACTCTGAACATAACCTTTCCAAACTTGAAGCCGGAGAAACAGACTGACCACATAATCACTCGGAAAATCTGTGTGTGTGTGTCAGATTTAAAAATACACGCTGTATTAATCACCTGCTTTCTCAAAGTGGAGGTCAGTGTAGTATATAACTCCTTCATATTCTTCACACGTAAATTATTCCTTTGACCACAGTAAAATACAATGGATAAAGCTGTCAGGTACAAAGGAGAACATTATATTCCAAGCAGAATTAAGTTACCTGCCAACGCAAAACAAACAAAAGAAAATAAATGACTTCTAGACACGAGCAAAACCGCGCTCAAAAGATGGCCAGTGCAGATTAGCATGCCTAAACATTCATCACAGAGAATGCTACGTAACGGAATGAGTAAATAGTTCCATTAGAATCAACCTCATTTTTCATACTTCGCACAACACAACTACCTTTAGAAAACGGCATGTCTGGCTAGAGATTATTTGATAAAGCACACACCCTGACAGTAAAGATACGTATGCAAAACGTGGTTTACATTTTTTAACGTGGCTTAGCAAGAAACTTAGTTAACGCCCATTTTAAGTATGCCATACCTGCCCCAGTGACAGAGAAGGGTAAATACCAGGTTTCAACATTGTAAATTATTTTTTCTGTTTTACAAGAAAAGTCATTGNTTCTCCCAGAGAAGGGTAAATACCAGGTTTCAACATTGTAAATTATTTTTTCTGTTTTACAAGAAAAGTCATTGGAAACCCTGTTGCCACTAAAGTATTTTGTAGGACTACAAAAAAGTTTCATTGTAAAAAATACAATGCATATTACTAATAATACAAGTTATACGGTTGTATTTCTACAAATATTGTTGAGAAGAGGAAATTAAATGTATTTCTGTGTAATCTCGAAAACGACTACGACAAATAAATTTAATAAAAATTGTAAGAAAGCGTTTTAACTATTTATTTATATAATATGCCCTGCTGCACCGCTGCGCCATATATCAATGAATTGAGGAAAAGTGATTTAGATTTAAATTTATATCTAGATTAAAAATCCTCATGCGGATTTTGCATTTGCAGTCTCATAACTGCATAATATATTTAGTTATAAACCTCTGCGTTGGGGCTGCACGTATCGGCATTACATTTATACACAATATTATTACAGACAGTTCGTTTTGTCACAGAAACTGTGCAACGGAAACACTCACAACCGCATGATGGCATAAACCTCCTTATTAAGAAAGCAAGGTGAAAGACAATGGAATTACGCTGGTAAGAGCATTAACAACAAAACTTCCCATCATGCACCCATCAATCTATTTCATGATTATAGTCCATTCATGGTTATTTCCAATTTTTTGAAGCCATAATAAAGATATACTTTCAAACTATTCCTTAGCCTTATACAAACAAAGCTTAACTAAGTCCAGAAAATTACACCAAAGGAACAACGCACATCATGCGTGGGCACTCAGTTTAATAAAAAGTATTTTGCATGAGAACTATTTCTTACTAGGCATTACCAACACACATATTTTCTNTCATGCGTGGGCACTCAGTTTAATAAAAAGTATTTTGCATGAGAACTATTTCTTACTAGGCATTACCAACACACATATTTTCTCCGTGTTTTATTCGTGTCAGTTATAAATAAAATTTTATATTTTAAGCATTAAATAAAATTAAAATTTTATTTCAAAAAACAAGAAGTTGCTGATAACTAATGGCTCTACGTGGGTGCAAATACATTCCGCTTCACACGGTAGCCACGAAGTTAACATTTCTGAGCTTATTACAAACAATTCTTCAAAACAAGTTTCCAAAGATGTTGTTATAACCCTACAAATATATTACTGTATTTTTACAACACATTATTTTAGAATACATACAAAACTCTTTATGTGCTCAATATTTATAATAGTTAAAGTCTACATCACTTGCTAGTTAGAAATCAATATTAGTTTCACACATTCCCCGCTAAGATTTTGAGAAATTTAGTTTACATTATTTCTAGTTTTACAAAAATATCTTTAGGAACCAGATGTCAAAGAATCCCATGTACAAATATAGAAAATTTTTACAGCGCGGTAAGATACAAAGTCCATTCCCAGAGCCTAGCACAGCCGATCAGAGCATGTGTACGCGCACATCAAAGGAACCACCACATAATTTCGTCACTGTGTACTTATTTACTCTATGACACGATAGTGAACAATTACATTATGCGAACAGATTCATGTATTCCACTTTCTCTCTTAAATTAATAGAATACAAATTGTGTAATTTTTGTGTTGCTTTTTTTTTTTTTTTTTTTTTTTTTTTTTTTTTTTTTTTTTTTTTTTTTTTTTTTTNCAATGGAGGAACCAATTATTTCTAAACGAAATTTTATCACACGAATGCAATTAACGTTTATAAAACACGAGGCCTGATGCCGCGCCTTCAGGCAATTGATTCACGTAATATACACTGTCTCGGATTTGTTTATATTTCCACGACCAATAAATTAATCGCAGGTTGATTGCTTACTCCCGAAGAGTCACTGAAAATTTGTACGTGACGTAAGACGAGAAAGACCAGTTCGTGTCTTTGTGAGACGTGGAACTGTTATGTTGAATGTGTGTTGAGATCGCTGCCTGCCTGGACGTGTTTCGTGCGTTGAGGCGGAGAAGCGAGGGGCCGCTGTGTGGTGTGGTCAGACTACTCGCCTCCCACCAAGGCGGGCCGAGTTCGATTCCCGGTGAAGTCGCTCCCGGATTTTCGCGCGTGGGAATCTTGCCGGACGATGCAGCTGGTCGGCGGGTTTTCTCGGGAATAGTCCATCACCTCACAGAAATTAATACAATCAAATGACTAATATCAGTCCCAATAAACAGTTTATCCACACAATATAAATTATATCCATATTTGACCGTTCCAACATTTACAATAAAGTCCGTATTACACATTAATACAGCCCCACCTTAATACGGTTCAGATTCCAGCAGTTCGGAATGTTGTGTAGCGCTCCAAGCAACCCCCCCCCC
>NQII01001972.1:182122-211034 GCA_002778355.1 Clitarchus hookeri | reverse complement strand
TCTGCCATCGTCTCGCACCCTCCGCCATCGTCCATCCTCTCAGCTGATGTTCTATGCTCCACCATACTTCGCCAGATTACCCCTCTTCAGCCTGATTTCTACCAAAAAGACTGCCTGCTCTCCGGCTGTGGTGGGTATTTATGGTGTCGTCTCTGGTCCAGAATCTTTTCTTCATGCCGGGTTACGCCGAGGAGGTAGATTACTAGAATATTCCTTCTCATTCTCTCAAGCCGTTGACTCCTCCAGCAGGGGTGAGGAGGGGCTGTGACGCCAGTCAGATAAGTTGCCAATCATTTCCCTGGCCACNGGGATGTGGGTTACTCCCCCACACAATCGGCACCGCGTGTAACCAGGTAACATGGATCCCGCTTTCAGTGTTGGAGTCCGCGCGTAACAGTATACTATTTTGAAATATGGAATATGTGACAGTCATGGCCAGATACTGGGCTTCTGTAATGATGCTGCAAATACGCCGAAGCATATGTACTTGGTGATCATTACAGTTGCTCGCGGTACTTCTGCCAGGGTACTTCTGTCAGGGTACTAAATCCGAAGAAAACAACACGCTGTCACAAATGATCTAGTGTGCATCGTATGCTGCATTGGTGGAAGTGCCGAACAATTTTTTTTTGTAACGCTAGAAGTGTGTTGAAAGACGTTGATAGCAATTGTAGAGAACAATTCAACTCTGTTGTGGTAAAGTTCGGGGAGCCAAAAGGGTGAACTACTGCTTGAAGAGGTCAAGTCAAGCTCTAGTAGTGTCACTGAACCCCAAAATCCCACTATCAAAACTTCACAAAGTCATGTATAATACGAGTTCTTGGAAATTTTCGAAGAAATTACAAGCCCAAAGGAAAACGTTGCCTCAGAAGGCAGTGATGAGATCCAGGAAGAGTAAAAAAAATCTTTGCTACAAAAACAAACGCATTATAATAAATATTATGGGCCACAATCCGGAAAACCTGACCTCCAACCCGAAGAATTTGAACAAAAGGAATGTAAGTTTTTATCTGTGTTACCGGACACTCAACAGCCAAGATAAAACAATTTGAGAGAGGACCAATGGAAAGAAATAATACGACGGATCGCATATGACACCAGACGAAGCAATATTACAACAATAAAGTGTAAATTCTTTAATGTAAATAAGCATGCCAAAGTCGTTACTATCAACAGAAAACATAATTTATTTTACCAAAGACAAGGACAACTTCGTTTTACTTGGCGATAGTATTACAACTTTTCTTTGTGGACAACAAAACATCAAGATAAAAGAATAGAAAGAGATTTTCTGGAAAACAGAAATACAAGAAAAATTGCATACATTTTGTATCTGTTTTCTTTTCCCAGAGCTTGTTGATCCACGAATTGGACGCTTGATGCCAATAAGAAATCCGCCATAGATTTCGAAGAAGATTGAGGAGTGGAAATTAGTAAAGTTTCTCAAACTAGCCATTAGAAAACAATGATTAAATATCTGATATAGTTTTAATATAATCTGATCAGTTTATTGATTCCATTGTAGTTAAGCAGTTAGTTATGTAAATGCATTGACGTAAATCTCATTGCAACAAAACAATGTCACATTGTGTTTATATGCAATTGGGAAAAAAGAAAACTTTTATGTCTCTAAGAAACATGGCTTGTTTGTTTTCTTATGTAGATAAAATTCTACCAATTCATTATTTTCATTACGGATTCTTCTGCGATATTCCTCCATTTGCAGTCACTGCTGGACATACTGTTGCAAGCCGACGCGACGGCCCGTTCTTCCCCGCCCTCCGCCGCACATCACCAGCCTGTGGCCTGCCTGGACGTGTCCCAGGTGTATCTCTGGATGACATGTTGCAGGAAGCGCGGAAGGAAGCTGTGACATGCAGCCATTGACCTCTCGCTCCTGGCGGCGGCCAGCACCTTCCAAGAAGTCGGGTATCGTCTCTCCCGGTAAAGAAACCTCTGGACACTGAATTGGTTCGTCAGGTGCACGGTATGTTGCGGAAGTATTTTGAAAAGCGGGCCGGTGAGAATAAATACACCCGTCACTCCGCCAACGGGAGTGGTTGCGCACGTGTGTGTGTGTGTGTGTGTACGGCGATGCGTGGCGAGTATTTCTGCGTGCAGCGGTGGTAACGTGCGAGTCGGAGAGACATCGACATTCTCGCTTACGAGTAGGACGGTGTTCGTGGTTAGCCTGGTCGCCAGGGCAGAGATGAGAGATCGACAGACCTGACGCATTGGATTTAGAGAATTATAAAACATCGTATATATTATCAGACCTAATTATTTATTCAATTTAATTAGTGTAANCGCATTGGATTTAGAGAATTATAAAACATCGTATATATTATCAGACCTAATTATTTATTCAATTTAATTAGTGTAAATAGATAATCATTGTTAGTTTATTGGTTTAACAGAGTACTGTAACTAAATAAATGGTAGTGAAAAAACAATGTAGATTATTTGTGGTTGAATTTTAAATAAATTTGGAAATGTAGTTGTAGTTACTTTAATTTATTAAGAACCGCCCACACCTTACGAACCTGGCAACGCCCAAAAGCATGTAACAATGTGTTTGATAAGGCATTGCATAGGTATTAGATTGACTACCAAATGTTTCAAATTAGTTTAAAAAATTTCAGCTACATGATATTGAAACTAGATTAACTTTTACTCTGTCAGATATATGGATACACTATAATAACATCCACCGAGAACAAACATGTAAAGAATAACATCTGAATAAGTGNCTCTGTCAGATATATGGATACACTATAATAACATCCACCGAGAACAAACATGTAAAGAATAACATCTGAATAAGTGAAAGTTACTCTAAATACCAAACCAACAAATATTTTGTTTAAATTTTGACAGGATCAGTTTGCAGTTCCGTGGCGTCGGTCAGCTGTGCGTTTTTTAAAATTGGTTTCAGCTTACTTGTACGCAGTATGAGGCGTAAAGTTAATGCAACCTATTTTGTTTACGACAGAAAGTTGTTAAGATTGTTATTTTATTTTGATAGAGCAATGCTTGTATTGCTTTATAGAAAATTAATTTATTTCCAGTTTATGGCCATGAAGAAATTCGAGAAATAAGTTTCAGTCTCTTTATATATTACATTTATGTGTAAAATAAGTGCATTTTTACCCTATTTGTTTAACCCACACAGTTTACGATATACATTTTGGACGTGATTTGAAATTCTTATAACATGTGCTTGTGTCACCAGCATGCTCTATCCCAAGACAAATCATTAAACGTAGAATTGAAAATAATACGCACAAGAAACTTTCATACGATAACTTAATTTTATATAGCTTCTTTGTGTAACCTTAATTGGAAGCAACACACCCAACTCTATTTTGTATTCCAAACACTCTTTGTAATACGGGGCCGCCGGTCTCCCATCACGTCGTCGAATGTGATTCCTGGCAGCGGGTTCGCTCCCGATTGGACGAATAATTAAAATGTTATTTATTCATGTTGATTAAAGGGTTAGGTGCTAGTGGGCCTAACAGCGTGAAATGTATAAAACCTTATTTTAAATTTATTTGTTGGATTGATTACAAAATAAATTTTGTACAATTTCGTTTTAAATATGAACTTTTTTTTTACTTTTGTTTATAATTACTGTTAGAAAAAAGCATTTATAAAATTAGGTCAACCTGTTATTGACTTTCATTGGCTTTCCATTTGGTTATGATGTATTATAATTTTATTTCAGAGTTACCACGTATGTAGGAAACGATGCGGACGTTCCCGCTAGGCGGTGTTTTACTCGGGTTACTCTCGATCCCCGAGTAATTTCCGACGAAAATCACAGCATAGAGAACTGAGAGAATGACTTTTGTACGGAAATACATGAAAGTTAAAATAAGTATGTAAGTATTAGCACAGATACACAAGTTACAGTGTGTTTATTCATAGTGAGCTTTTATACTTTGCTAAGTTTAGACTTTATACAGCCTACACACATTTCCCCCTATTCTTAGTTAACGTGTTGGTATATGTGAATTTGTGCGTGAATGTGTTTCAATAACACTCTCATGTTTTACATACTGGAAAGTATAGGAATAACAAACACTGCTCCCCTATTGTTGTCATTCTGCGAACATTTCAAAACGGTAACTTTGGCGCTAACACTTACGAGGTACCTCAAGTAATATAAACAGTNTTTTGTACGGAAATACATGAAAGTTAAAATAAGTATGTAAGTATTAGCACAGATACACAAGTTACAGTGTGTTTATTCATAGTGAGCTTTTATACTTTGCTAAGTTTAGACTTTATACAGCCTACACACATTTCCCCCTATTCTTAGTTAACGTGTTGGTATATGTGAATTTGTGCGTGAATGTGTTTCAATAACACTCTCATGTTTTACACACTGGAAAGTATAGGAATAACAAACACTGCTCCCCTATTGCTGTCATTCTGCGAACATTTCAAAACGGTAACTTTGGCGCTAACACTTACGAGGTACCTCAAGTAATATAAACAGTNTTGTCATTCTGCGAACATTTCAAAACGGTAACTTTGGCGCTAACACTTACGAGGTACCTCAAGTAATATAAACAGTTATAAAGACTTTTTGTGAATTTTTGTATTTATAAAGTTAAGTAGTTTTGTTATGTAGTTAGTGCAAAATTTGTAACATAATTATTTAATTACCTGGAGGTTGACGTGCTTCCAATAAACAGCCATCTTAGGAGACATTTTGTAAGTGCCTTATTGTCAGATTGTGTTTTCGTCACAGTGTGGATGTTTGCAAGAAGCCATTAGTGCTAAACTATACAAGACAATTTTCGTAGTGCATGTTATACTGATTGTGTAAGGAAGATTCGACTGTAAATACATAAAACAAATTCAACCATTTTTGCTGCAAAAATATACTAATCTAACTTTGCATTGCCTTGTGTTTTATCAATGCCATAGAGGTAATTGATTGCCAACAATAAAATTAGATAAAATACTTTTTAAAAAATAGAAAGAACTCTAGGAAACTAAGGCTGTGTCCGAACCCAGGAGTATAGTGGTGTGCTTGCATCCTTGCGTACTTAACTTGCCCTTGGCACCAAACTTGATGAATTCGGACAGGCAGTATTGTTGGCTTCGGCAACCGCTTGACGCTCCCCGCGTCCATGTATTTTGGCCGTCAGAACACACGCGCTAGCGAAGCTTGCAGGCGGTCAACACCNAACCTTGCGATAATTATTAACTCAGTTCAAAATGCTATGCCTGCGAAAAATTAAATTTGCCCTATTAATATTTAAATAGAATAATTATGTCAAAAATCAATTGTAACCTACAAATTATTTCTCAAAATAGCGGCACATACACCGAAAGTATGCGAGAAGTATACGTACTCGTTTACTTGAATACTTGCATACTTCACTTGCAATTCGGACAGCACGTAATTCACTTTCGGGCACAGCCTTAGAATAGACTGCTACTTTAGTCGGCGGACTTAATTTAACTTTCAACGAATATTGTAAAGGAAAGTATCATCAGAAATAATGTCATAAGGCTTATCAATAATATTTGCATTCAAGTGTTCATACCATCTACACACCCCTGTAACAAAAAACACTTCTTGCTTACTACAGTTTCCTTTGTATACTTACAAAAATAATAGCAAACTTTTTTTTAATTATACGTTATTGAACTTTTACGAAGTTTAACTATGGCGTCATGAGTATATGTTACGAATAATTTACGTGTAAAATACTAAAGTAACTAGTCGACCGCTAATTCGGAAATTCATCGATGGATCCATCAGTGTTTGAAACACNACGTGTAAAATACTAAAGTAACTAGTCGACCGCTAATTCGGAAATTCATCGATGGATCCATCAGTGTTTGAAACACTGGTGTACACCGGTTGAGGCATTTTTCGAACATCAGGTTGTTTTTCAGCGGTGCTTTCGTCTGCTTCCAGACTCAAATAAACGCTATCACACACAAATTCTAAAGTTTCCATTGCCCATTTGTAAAACTCGACGTTCGACTTACCCTTGTTTATGTATTTTGGAATGCTTAAAAATTACGAATAGAGGGTATGTTAACTTTTATTTTTCGAACGAAGCGTTCGATCGGTTGATGTTTTGGTGCATATCTACCATATCCACAGAATTTCCAGGCCGGTTTAACCGGTAGTTAAGTCTGTTTAACTGGTAGAAAAGTCGGTTTAACCGTTAGATAAGTCGGTTCAACCGGATTCAGCTGAAACAGTAGTTTTCGAACGTCTGGTCTCTATCGGTGGATGCACCGATGGATTTTCGAATATGTGGCTAGTGAAACGAGGAGTTTAGTCAGACAGCTTTCTCGGCCGTGCGAGATAAGTGCGGCGTGATTGCTGATTCTCCTTTCCTGTACTGGAGATCACCCGCCCTCCTCTACACACACCGGCTTTCCTTCTCTTCTTCCTCCCGTGATTCCCTTCGCACTCAGCACACAAGCTCGGCCATGAGATTATCTCCTCTGTGACACGCCCTCTTACGGCCGTCCAAATCTCTCCGCTATCTTTTTATTGGTGGAAAGTCTGAACCGAAGTTCAGTGTAGGTCCTTATAATGGTTTCGAATGTTTCGAAGCGGTATATTTTGAATTACAGCAGTGAGAAAAGGCAAGTGGGCGTGCTCGGGAATGGTACTTGTCATATTCGTGATTTTGTAGTGTTCAATAATGAAAATACTAGGCATGTAAATAAATTAATAATTACATTCGGTAAAATTAATTTTATTGAAACCTCCATCCCTTACGAACTCATATACGCCCCCGTGGCATCTTGCAACAAAATCTCCTTACTAACCTTTAGAATCACCAGAGTCGGCGCGACCGTAGACGAACTAGGCGACCGCCTAAGGTAACTAGAAGCTGGGAATGGTAAGGACTGACGACGGCAGATCTAACATGCCTCACAGTTAGAGCACGAACAATTAGTTAAAATATATATGTTTATACCATTAGGTTCTCATATATTATTTTAACACAACTAATTTTTGTACATGCCCTGTAGCCGACATCCCGTGGCGCAGTCGGTTGGTGCACCGCCGGTCTGGGGTGTGGGATGTTCCGTGTTCGACTCCCAGATAAGGCACGGGTGTTAGTTTAAGTTAAATCATAAGTTAGTTTGTAAGCCGTCCCCTGGTAAGCCTTCAGGCATAACAGCGGGAGACGCTAATAAGTCCTATACAATACAATGCAATACAATATATACCCTATAAATAAAAAGGTTTATTCCATACTACTATAAGCCAATTTTTAATCTATCATAATAGTTAAATCCTATCACTCTATTTTATGAATACATATTTATGTCCCTCTATCGACTAGAATCGAGGATGTCGCAGTGTTAGTTGACTCTCTAATTAATTCCACAAATTGCCACGAGGCGCGCCTACTATAAATTCGAATCAGCGGAAAACCACTGATTCACAGTGAAATTCAACTAATCGGATCAGTGAAAATGGCTCCACTTATAATGAGTTAAAAACCACTGGTTGTTTTACTAGGCAGTCCACTTAACGGCACATTAAACTTATCTTCAGAAGCCGACGTATCAGCTATTGAACTTGAAACAGTAGACAGTTGAAACAAATTACAATTCAAAAAATTATATGATTTCGATAGTCTGTCGCAGAGAGCATTGTCTCTTTAGGGACTGCACTTAACACGCCTGTCTGCTCTTTGAATTTATTTCTTTTCACAGTACACTTGTTAAGTTTACAGTGCATTACGTTATTTTCACATATTAGAAATAATACATTTTGCAGCAATACAAACAACGTTCAAAACAAGAATTGCTAGATAATAGAAAGCACTGCTTTTCATTTATAGTCATTTCACGGTTTCTTCACACTTTTAGAATGAAACTTAAAAAAAAATCACCCTACGTATGGTGTGTCACTTTGTTTCCTAAATGTGTCGTATATCACAAGCGTGTTTTATTTCCGTTAAGATAAGAGTATCTCATTTTTGGTTAAATTGATCTCTTACTTATATTTTATTTATAAATCATAATGTTTCATTTATAATCAATACAAATANTGCCCATTTGTAAAACTCGACGTTCGACTTACCCTTGTTTATGTATTTTGGAATGCTTAAAAATTACGAATAGAGGGTATGTTAACTTTTATTTTTCGAACGAAGCGTTCGATCGGTTGATGTTTTGGTGCATATCTACCATATCCACAGAATTTCCAGGCCGGTTTAACCGGTAGTTAAGTCTGTTTAACTGGTAGAAAAGTCGGTTTAACCGTTAGATAAGTCGGTTCAACCGGATTCAGCTGAAACAGTAGTTTTCGAACGTCTGGTCTCTATCGGTGGATGCACCGATGGATTTTCGAATATGTGGCTAGTGAAACGAGGAGTTTAGTCAGACAGCTTTCTCGGCCGTGCGAGATAAGTGCGGCGTGATTGCTGATTCTCCTTTCCTGTACTGGAGATCACCCGCCCTCCTCTACACACACCGGCTTTCCTTCTCTTCTTCCTCCCGTGATTCCCTTCGCACTCAGCACACAAGCTCGGCCATGAGATTATCTCCTCTGTGACACGCCCTCTTACGGCCGTCCAAATCTCTCCGCTATCTTTTTATTGGTGGAAAGTCTGAACCNTATCTCCTCTGTGACACGCCCTCTTACGGCCGTCCAAATCTCTCCGCTATCTTTTTATTGGTGGAAAGTCTGAACCAAAGTTCAGTGTAGGTCCTTATAATGGTTTCGAATGTTTCGAAGCGGTATATTTTGAATTACAGCAGTGATAAAAGGCAAGTGGGCGTGCTCGGGAATGGTACTTGTCATATTCGTGATTTTGTAGTGTTCAATAATGAAAATACTNGAAAAGGCAAGTGGGCGTGCTCGGGAATGGTACTTGTCATATTCGTGATTTTGTAGTGTTCAATAATGAAAATACTAGGCATGTAAATAAATTAATAATTACATTCGGTAAAATTAATTTTATTGAAACCTCCATCCCTTACGAACTCATATACGCCCCCGTGGCATCTTGCTACAAAATCTCCTTACTAACCTTTAGAATCACCAGAGTCGGCGCGACCGTAGACGAACTAGGCGACCGCCTAAGGTAACTAGAAGCTGGGAATGGTAAGGACTGACGACGGCAGATCTAACATGCCTCACAGTTAGAGCACGAACAATTAGTTAAAATATATATGTTTATACCATTAGGTTCTCATATATTATTTTAACACAACTAATTTTTGTACATGCCCTGTAGCCGACATCCCGTGGCGCAGTCGGTTGGTGCACCGCCGGTCTGGGGTGTGGGNACTAATTTTTGTACATGCCCTGTAGCCGACATCCCGTGGCGCAGTCGGTTGGTGCACCGCCGGTCTGGGGTGTGGGGAGTTCCGTGTTCGACTCCCAGATAAGGCATGGGTGTTAGTTTAAGTTAAATCATAAGTTAGTTTGTAAGCCGTCCCCTGATAAGCCTTCAGGCATAACAGCGGGAGACGCTAATAAGTCCTATACAATGCAATACAATATATACCCTATAAATAAAAAGGTTTATTCCATACTACTATAAGCCAATTTTTAATCTATCATAAATAGTTAAATCCTATCACTCTATTTTATGAATACATATTGATGTCCCTCTATCGACTAGAATCGAGGATGTCGCAGTGTTAGTTGACTCTCTAATTAATTCCACAAATTGCCACGNGATGTCCCTCTATCGACTAGAATCGAGGATGTCGCAGTGTTAGTTGACTCTCTAATTAATTCCACAAATTGCCACGAGGCGCGCCTACTATAAATTCGAATCAGCGGAAAACCACTGATTCACAGTGAAATTCAACTAATCGGATCAGTGAAAATGGCTCCACTTATAATGAGTTAAAAACCACTGGTTGTTTTACTAGGCAGTCCACTTAACGGCACATTAAACTTATCTTCAGAAGCCGACGTATCAGCTATTGAACTTGAAACAGTAGACAGTTGAAACAAATTACAATTCAAAAAATTATATGATTTCGATAGTCTGTCGCAGAGAGCATTGTCTCTTTAGGGACTGCACTTAACACGCCTGTCTGCTCTTTGAATTTATTTCTTTTCACAGTACACTTGTTAAGTTTACAGTGCATTACGTTATTTTCACATATTAGAAATAATACATTTTGCAGCAATACAAACAACGTTCAAAACAAGAATTGCTAGATAATAGAAAGCACTGCTTTNTTAGAAATAATACATTTTGCAGCAATACAAACAACGTTCAAAACAAGAATTGCTAGATAATAGAAAGCACTGCTTTGCATTTATAGTAATTTTACGGTTTCTTCACACTTTTAGAATGCTACGTATGGTGTGTCACTTTGTTTCCTAAATGTGTCGTATATCACACGCGTGTTTTATTTCCGTTAAGATAAGAGTATCTTATTTTTGGTTAAATTGATCTCTTACTTATATTTTATTCATAAATCATAATGTTTCATTTATAATCAATACAAATANCATTTTTGGTTAAATTGATCTCTTACTTATATTTTATTCATAAATCATAATGTTTCATTTATAATCAATACAAATAAGGAAGGATGTTGGTAATGCCTATTAAGAAATAGTTCTCATTCAAAATTGTATTAAACTCAGTGTGGAAATGGGGTGCGTTGTCCCTTTGGTGTAATTTTCTAGACTGGTTATTCTTTGTTTGCATGAGACGGAGGAATACCCTGGAAGTAGAACTTCGCCAGGGCTTGAGAAATGTCGTAAGTAACCTTGAGTGGACAATACCGTCTGTACCCAGATACAAAGAGAAATGCAATGGAAATACAAAGCACAAGTGAAGTGCGAGAGAGAGGAGGATGTGTGTAGGGCATATGCGCAAGCGGTCACCCCCCACCCTCGCAACCCCCCGGGGGCGAAGGGGTGTAATGGCCGCGTGTTGGAGACCCGCGTCACGTCGCCGGCATTACAAGCACGTGATATGTCCCCCGCAGGCACGCGCGTGGCACCGCATGGCAAGTGTTGATGTGACGAGGCGCTATTAGCCTTCCTCCCTTCGACGGCGCTGCGGGGTTGCTGTAACCCCTGCACCTCGCGTCACTCTGTGTTTACCTGCGCTGGCAACCTGCGTTGACCATCAAGCCACTCAACACACACTACGTGTAGTGCTTTCGCACGGGATTTCTTTACAGGAGGAGGGTGCGTTATTCCGTGTTCAACCCCCTTCCCTCCGGAATGGACACATTAAAAAAAGAAAATAATCCGTTTTCATCAAAATTAGAAATTCGGTCAATAAAACGGCACTATAAAACTGTAAAAAAATAATAATACACCTGTCGACATATTCAGTCGTTCATTAGCTGAAAAATTTTATAGGCACTTATCTAGTTATTACAAATTAGAGTACTTCTTTGTAATCGCTGCTAACCAATTATTTGGTCACTAAAAACTAGTAACCTGTTCATCATAAAGATTTTGGTGCGATTTCAACAAATTTGTTTCGAAATATTTCAAACTATTAGAACAGTCAGTATTTTGCAGGACATTTCTGATGTTGAATTAATACCTGGCTTTTCCTGCCAAACAGATTTTGCTAACACGTAGTACTGAACAGTGAACAGAGTAAGATAATTTAAAAGGCAATGGGGTCTTTACACCTTCATTATTTATAATATGTTAGGTATTATGTATTAGGTAGAAGAAAAATGTATAGTTTTTCTCATTGCCAAGCACTTTTCTTCAAAATACACTGGAATAAAGTAAAAATTTTAATCATGGCAATATTTAGGTAAGTTTTTTTTAATGTTTTGTTTATGTTTTTTAAAATCGCTTGAGNGTAAAAATTTTAATCATGGCAATATTTAGGTAAGTTTTTTTTAATGTTTTGTTTATGTTTTTTAAAATCGCTTGAGAAATAAGTGTACTTTATTTATTTTTAAAATTCAAAAATGTCAGTAGCGTCACGTAACTGTGGTATTTTGTTTATGACAATATATTTGAAAGTAAAAACTCAATTTTGTAGCTTATTAATATATTTAAAGCACGTGTNGGTATTTTGTTTATGACAATATATTTGAAAGTAAAAACTCAATTTTGTAGCTTATTAATATATTTAAAGCACGTGTGTAATATAATCCGGGAAGTGACGCAACCCCCCAGTAAAGAGTTACGTGCCCGGAACCGTTTGCGTGGCATTAGCGCTTGGCTGCGAGATCTCAGCTGTCAAGTGTGCTCAGCTTGCCATTACATTAACATGCTGAGCCCCCGCCGCAAGGGATGATCTCCTTAGTTCTGCAATGAGCACACAGCTACTGCTGGAGGAAGGAAAGTCCCCGTCTTACATTATCCTTAATTGAAGACGAGCTGTTGTTGTAGAGGCGTGTGGTGTAAGACGTGATAAGTGCCCGATTGTTTTCGCTTTACCTGAACATAAAAAGACATAGCTAAATAAATAAATAAATACACACTCTAAATCTGAATCAGTGAGAATTTCACTATATTTTAATCACTAAACAGCACCTGGCTTATTCAACGGTCACTTCAGCCAATTCCAGTTCTCCTTCATTTATTGATTCAGTGACATTTTCCGCTGATTCATCGTCCATTGCATTCGCTGTTATTCAGTAATTCGCTTCCTGACTGGTGGAACAAAGTGTATAAAATGTAATAACACACAAACTTATCAAACCCTGCTTTTTTTTTTAAAGCTAGTTTCGTCTTTTACAATACAATTTTACGAGACAACATCAGCATTCAGTCTTTCATTTAGCTTGCACTTCTTTTTTGGTTTCTTACGTAATCATCACAGCACTCGTGTTGAAGGTTTCAACTTCATTAAATGTGGTGACCTGAGTGCTTCATAGATACAATTGAATTTTAAAATCCTAATGTTACTAATTAAACTAAAACTGAAAATAAATTACATATACGTAGTACAAAGCTACATATTTTGTTAACATATAATACATATATTTTTCCCTTTGCAGTTACCTTTGAATGGGTAACTCGATTGGTAAGGCACACTCTAAACTTGAATCAGTGAGAATTGACCCAAATCAGTGGAAACAGTGAAAATTGAGTGACTGATAATCAGTGTCAGATAACTAATTAATATGGTGGCTGAATTTCACTGATATATTTTAGATTCCCACTGAATGTCAAGAATTCCACTACTACAAGCCACTTGTTTCCAGTTTGTTTGCTTGATTCGTCAATCGGCAGTTTCTTATCAACTGACATTCAGTGAATGTTATTTCACTGATTGACATCACTGACTCGGTCTTGGAGAATGACGACCTACAAGCGCGGTACTGTGGACACAGTGGATTTTTTTTTTCTTGCTTATTTTAAACGATGGTAAATAGCACAATATACACTATGACTACTGGAAATACATTTACTTCTAGTAATTATCTGGCGTTATTCAATAAAAAATAATATTTGATTCACCGTACGTAGTTGACTGTAGCGTATTCAATCAGGGAAATTGTTTCAGTGAAATAACCAGTGGTTTCACCAATTATTCTAAGTAGAGCCATTTTCACTTATTCTAGTAGTTGAATTTCACTGCGAATTTGTGGTTTTCCATTTATTCGAATTTAGAGTGTGTTTTGTTCAGCTTTGCGGTAATTTTCAAACAGAATTACTTCCAAGAGTCTTATCTGTAATAGTGTTTTGTTCAAAAGCGCTCTGTAAAAAAACCTTAGGAATTACTAAAAAATACAGGCAAAACTATCCGGAATAAAATTATTCTTAAGTTCATGGACGCTTCATTTATGGCCATAACAATAATTATGTAAATGTACAAAGCTTTCCGTCAATTTGAGAAGTTTTTTATTGCTTTAAAAAAAAGGATAGGTTAAATATTTGGTGGTCGTATCCCATGCAGACTTTGATTCGCACGTCTTCTGCCTAGTAAGAAATGCACGGGCTTCCGTTTAAGCCAATGTGTGTGTTCATTGCTACAAATGCTCGGATGCTGTAAAGGGAACAATTTAACTGAAACACTTCTGAGGCCGTAGTTCGGAAGTGAACACGACTACTGTACGTTATTGGAAAGTACAAGTGTACGACCACATTTTCGTTAAGATAACTTTCCCTAAGACGAGAGGCTTTTAGATCTGATTTCAGTGCATATATATTCCCTTCCTGATTTTAAAGAATTAATTCCGTTCAATATCTTTATGTTTTAAGTAAATTTAAGTGCCAAAAATTATTTAATATTTAATTATCTCGATATTTTTTTTTTTTCAGAACTCATTTTTACATTGTAGCACTTGAAGCTCAGATTAAACGATATGTAGTTTTTATTCCAGCTTGGATTATGTGCAATTTATACGAAGAAAGTGAAATATTATAAAGTATGAAATTTAATAGTATTTTTCTAAATCGCAACACTGGAAATAAACAAACACATGATTTCATACTAAACGTCTGGCAATAAGTAGATTTCAAAACCCTAACAATATTTATAAATAATGCCAGGTATTCAGCTGCTTTAAAATTGACAAATGCTTTGAATCTGAACAATATTACAGTTAAAACTTGCGACCAAAATTATATTAATGCCAAAATAAAAAAAAATATTAGGAAAAATTTGCAATATCATTAGCATGTTTTGTTCCACTTACGAAATATTATTACTTTAAACTGACGCACTTAACACTACATGAACGTACGTAATTGAATCCATGCGCGTGTAACAAAATATTAAGTTTACGCCTCGTGTTGCTACATCGGTTTATACGGAATCTCCCAATGCTGTTTTGAAGTCATTTTAAAATACGCCCATTACTTACTTTAACATGTAACAGTGGGTCAACTTTTAATTTCCAAATGCATTTTGGCAAATAATTATTATTACTGTAAGGATAATCCGCTCTGTAGAGTTGCAGGACTAAATATCGCTATCAGCGTTGAGTTTAAAAATGTTCTTATTTTAACGGCATGTGCGCATTATAATCTTCTACTCTAAGAAATTGTTTAAAAATGTATTACGTCAATATGTGTTTGTAAGATATGTGTGTGTGTGTGTGCGCGCGCATGCGTGTGTGTGTGTGTAATGACGACCCACGAATAGTAAAATCTTTTTTCCAATCATCTTCTGTGGTTTACCTACATTTGTTATCTGTACATATGATAAAACTCAACGTCTCTGTCTGTCTGTTACTGCGCTTATCACTCGAGAACCACTTATCCGATTTACGTGGTTTTTTTTTTAAATTCATAACTATGTTTTATGACAAGGTTTTAGTATATATTTTGTTACGTGAAGTAACATAAGGAATAAGCAGTGGCGATAATAGTGAATCAAGTCTGAAAAAAGTTTGCCGCCAGTCCGCTCTCTAAACGCTCTACGCTGTCTAAACCGTTAAAGATGGAACAATATCATGTAGTAAAGAATTGTGTAAAATAAAAAGACCTAAAAAAAATCCGTGGTAGCATATATCTATCTATAATTTTACCTAAACAATAATTATGTAGTCCACGCGAGTGGAGCCGCGGGCATAGCTAGTAAAGAAATAATCAAATGTGTAGCGAAGATCCGAGTCCTTTAGTTGGAGCCTAATGTCACAAATTCTCCGTACTGTGTATACGTTAAAAACTCGCGTTGCAGTCAAGGAATTACGTTGAAGTAATTTGTATGGTGTACAGAGGAAATGCGTCCGATACATAACCGTCAGAAACATCGTTCATTAGCGAGCGCCAAACAATTAAAAGCTGTGCGTTGCAAATCCAGAGCAGACTCCTCTTCGCCGGGGGGGATGCTAACGAAGGCGTAACTGAATCACGACCGAATGTAAATTCATTTATTAGTTTAACAAGTGTTCGATGCAGGCAAGGCGGTTCTAACCAGTTAGCAAGAACACGGGCAAGAGAAGGCTTCAAGGCAGGGACCAGGCAAACTTTGTGTACAGTCCGGACCCGTGAAAGTTACCTTCCAGTCCTCAAATGCAAACGAAAAGTTTCGGGGATGAATTTGAGCTCCTCTCCGGAGACAGGAAAAACACGAAGAACGCCAGAGTAAATTCGACAGACGGAGGTCACGTCTACTTGCGGTGTCTCCACACTTTTCTTAAACAAACCTTTGAAAAATCATCCCGTATATAACGTGTTTATTGTTTATTAAACATGTCACATATCACAAGCGTTTTATACTTCTGTTAACTTAAAAATATCAATTTTCTGGCTAATGTATTTTGGCTGGAGTGTCCAACAAATTTTTACGAAAAACTGTTTTCTACAACCGTCATAAAACTAATTACAAAAATACTTTTTTAAAACTTTGTAAGTTTGGATCAGTACTTTTAAAGAAAAGGATTGTGTTAAATTTGGTAATGAGCTATCGCATTCTCCTTAAGAAATGTTTCCCTTTCCTAAATACCTGTTAGTGGAAATACGTGCCAAAACAGAAGTTGATTATCAGCAGATACCGTAATATAGAATACGGTATGCTTATTATTAGATAGAATTTTGTCTTGCGTTTGCTCTGCAACTTCTAGTTCTGAAGCTATTCAGAAAAAAAAATATAAGCACGCCAAAACTAACTTTATAAAACCGGCAGCAGTACGAAGATTAAAATAGAAGGTTTAAAGTTCATGGCCAACATTCTTTTATAAGTGGTTTTATGACAATCTTTCGTTACGATATCAAATCATACTTTGTGGTGTAAATATTACATTTTATTCGTGTGCCATACTATAAACTAGCTTGACGTAAGTTATAACAGCAACTACTCAAGTGACGAAATCTCCTAATGACATGGCAACCTGGCGTTATTCTAAAGTGGCGAAGTTTATTATGAAGCAGCCCGACGCCCGCCATAAACACAGTTTCCACTCCCTACTGCCTTCTCGAAATTATTTTTATCGCTTTTTATAGCTACTTCTTCCTGCCTTACTTCCTTTCTCTACTTTTCTTGCACCGGATTTTCTACTACTCGTTGGGGTATTTTCTCTATCGCTACAAGCACATTTTTAGTGGGGCTTTTTGTACTTCTGTTAACATAAAGTATGTTATTTTTCGTTAAGTTGATATGTTACTTTTAATTTATGTATTATTTGTAATTATATAAACAAAAACTGTTAGAAAATAAGCGAGAAGGTTTTTATTAATAGAAAATGGTTCTCGTGCAATTTATTATTAAACTTAGTGCGCATAAATACGGTGAGTAAGTAGTCCTTTTGGTGTAATTTACTACTCTTAATTAAGCTTTGTTTGCATGAGGTGAAGAAATATCCTGAAAGTACAACTTTAGCAGAGTTTCATAAAAGTTGGAAGTAACCACAAATATACTATAACATAGATTGCAACGAAAAATTGTCCCAAAGGAAATTAATTTACCAGTATTCCGATAGAAGTGGATTGAAGTTAATAATTGCTTACGTTAACTTATCAAAACTATGATTTTATTTTAATTTGCCTTTTTTTTTCACATAACTGAAATTCTTGTACAATTTAGTTTTTTTTTTTGCTTACCCTTTTAGGGTGTTGTAAATCTAACTACAAAAAAGTACAAAAATTATAGCCCCACGAATGACAGTATAAACAAAAATGTATCTTAATTCGTATAATTGGACTTAACTGATTACTGTAATATGTTAGACTAAACTATGTGCACCACTTGTCATAAATCTGCGTTTATAGGCCGCAAAGGAAATACACAATTCGTGCACTTAGGTGACTTTAGACTCCAACTCTGAAACACGACACTAAGCGAAGCGGCGGATTGCTGTCGCAAAGGAAAGCGGGATTACCCCGAGGAAACCAACCGGACATCGGTTATTTCTGCTCCAGCAATGGAAGTAATAAACATAACTTGCAGTTCTCACTTTGTCATTTTCATATTAAGTTTTTATAAGTACTCAAAAAATAAAACACAAACACTTAATAAAAAAAATTTTTTCTTCGAAATATTCTGTTCGAATTATTTGGTGATGTTTGCTTTTTGTAGTGGTAACGAAATTATCTTAATTTTTACAAAATAAGCTGTCGTTTTATAATTAGTAACGAACAGTTATGTACGTATGCAGAGCTGAAGGGATATTTTCACCAAAATATTGATGAGAGTGAACGAGCACTTATACACACACACTTATGAGGCACGTCTCTGTCAGAGAGGGTTTGAGCTTTCTGTGGGCTTTTGGAGTGTCGCCAGACGAGTTGGGTTCCACTTTCGTATTANCCCTCGACCCCTGCTCACCAACCCCATCTCGTGGAGGGGGAATGAGTTTGGGGTCTGGATGTGCTCGCTCTTAATGAGTTCTTTCCAGGCCGCCTGGCCTCCGAGATGAGCTAATGAACACGTTAATTGAAAGGCTGACTAATTAGTGGAATCAGCGCGGGGGCACATTGTCTTTGCAACGTTCCCTGCGAAGTGCTTATACCACCCCCTCTCCCCTCTCCCAACCCTACAAACCGCCTTGGCTTCCCGGAAACTCAGAGAGGGGATTCGCTAAATGCGGTTACACCAGGGGGGATATATTGCTATTTCCTAACGATTTTCAGCGACTGCCAACTTTAAACGGGAAAGGTAATGTTCTTCCTTCGTTTAATTGGATTCTGAAATAAATGTTCAGCTGTCAGCTTAATTACCGAGGGACTGAAATTAAGATCTGAGTAATTTTCGTTTCGTACGTATACATGTACATATTTTACGTTTTTCCGTCATGTTTTAAATTTCTTCTCTTTACACTCACTGGAAAAAGTAGAACCATAGAATAGGGTATAAAAAAAACCCGAGGTTGAAACTGGCAAACGTTTACTCTGCAGAAGTAATTTCATACTTCAGCCAAATATTTAGTTATTTTTATAGTAGTATAAGTGTTATTGCCAAGTTACATTCCACATGTATCCACACATTTCCAAGGCCTCTAACTTATAGAGAGAGTGGTTATAAGTTAGATATTATTCCTGGGTGAGAGACGAATGTGTTAAGTCATGTTTAACAGTTTAGCATGTTTGGTTTCTGGGTTAACTTGATAGCTCTATATATATATATATGTCATCGCAGATCCTATACCAGTTCAAGGTGATGATTACTAACATCACTCATCGCACTACAAAGCGTAAAATTCATTGGCCAGCGAGATTATAAATAGTCTGATTACGAACCGTCCAAGTGCCGTGCATTGTAATAACGTTCAACTGTTTCTCTTCAGTCGACGCGTTCAGTGTGGTGACTGATGTCAGTTTGCTGCCTTCCTCGTCGTATTCATGTTGCAGTATTTAATATCACACAAGCTAGACTGCATTTTAATTCACTGCCCTAAAAGGCAGCCACGGACTGTAATACGCAACAGTCTATTCGCGGTTTCTTCACAGTTTTCTAATCAAACCTTACGTGTTTGGTTGTTTCCAAAACCTGCCATGAATCAGAAAACTATATTATTTTTTGTTGAATCCAATTTTTTCTTGTATTGTATCAAAAATATTATAATAATACTGCATTTATAATAAATGTGAATAAAACAGAGAGAAAATCGGTGCGTTGGTAATGNATCAAAAATATTATAATAATACTGCATTTATAATAAATGTGAATAAAACAGAGAGAAAATCGGTGCGTTGGTAATGTCTAGTAAGAAACAGTTTTTATGCAAACTATTATCAAAGCGAGTGCGCACGAATACGGTGTGTTGTCCCTTTGGTGTAATTTTCCAGACCTAGCTAAGATTTGTTTGCATGAAGCGGAGGAATATCCTGAAAGTATAACTTGACGTTGANGTGTAATTTTCCAGACCTAGCTAAGATTTGTTTGCATGAAGCGGAGGAATATCCTGAAAGTATAACTTGACGTTGAGTTGAGAGATTTGGACGTTTCTTAACAGCGAGGTCTTGAGAGCCGATGAGGGTGAAATGATGTGAGAATGGAGCAGCGCCGGAATGGAAGGTTGGGAGAAACGGGAGATCCCCGAAAAAAATCGGTGATCTCTCGTCCCCCCCCCTCCAACCGTTTGCATTCCGGCGTTGCTCCATTCTCACCTCATTTCACCCTCCTCGGCTCTGAAGACCCCGATGTTAAAAGCCCCCCAAATTTCTCTATTCTCCACCGGTTTTAGTAATTTTCACGCCCGAAAAATCCTTGGAGTTGAAATGAAACTTGAAACTGGTTTTAGGTCACGAAACGTTTCTTAAAAAGCTCTTCGTGTTTAGTCTCCATTACAAAATATCCAATCTTTTTGAATAACTCTTGTTTCCTACCGGATCACTGCAACGCAATTTACACTCTTCAAAACCAATTTCATTTCTAGGTTATGGGGAAAGTAGTAATTTCGTGACATTACATAGATTACTTGATAAAAAATACCTCATCACTTAAAAATTAGTATTTTTCTTCTTTAAATTTTGATCCATAAAAATATTAAAATGTTATTTGAACGTTGGTTATCAACTTTTTATCCAAAAAGTTAAAAATAAAATACGGGCAAAAACTTTTAAAATAATCTGCAAGAGATATTCTTCATTTCACTTTAGTGACATGAACAATTATTTTGAATTGTCGAACGTAATGGTTTTGTACCATGTTCATATTAGTACGGGAAAAATTGTAATAATTTTAAATGCATCATGCTCTTTTCATTCAATCATGTAAATAATATTCCTACATTGTTGTACTTCCTGTGGTTAATATTTCATATTGCAACGAAAAGGAATGTCATTTGCTAAGAATTTATAAAATAATGTTAACCCCTTGACGTTGTTAAGCTGGCGGTATCTTTGCCATGAGTTACTGTCAAGACTTAATATGGAAATTCAAATATTATTTTCTTCATAGAGAACTACTTTACGTAATTCCTGAAACCAGAGTGGTAGGTAAAATTTTGTGAACTTAAAAATATCTGTTAAGGTATGGCATATGCCCTGATATCCCTCGTTTTCAAATATTTAGTCTGAAAAGTAAGCTACTCTGAAACAAATACAAATCCAAGTTTGAAAAGATAGCTCCTTAAACAAAAGGAGGAGCTAACACCCATAACTCGGGAAGGTTTTAGAGGACTCAGATTATGTTCAGTTAGGAAACCTCGGTGAGACATAACCACTTCCCTGATATTAGAGGATATATGTGTCCTAGAACTTGAGAAAATACGCGAAGGGTTGGCGGCGTGGAAATTACAGCTCGTCACCTGACATGTCTGCAGAGGAATCTACCTGCCACTTTCACTCTAGTTTCTTCCTTTCTTCCTTCCTTCCTTTCTTTCTTCTTTCCTTTCTTCGCTCCTTTTTTTTCTGTTCCCTGCCAAAGGATCCTTGTTTTCGAAGTTTTGCGGGCTACAGTTCGATTCACGATTAAAAAAAAAAACAAAAGTGTTCGCAATGAGCGTGTACGTATCGACATGAAAGAAGGTATTTTGACGAAACAGTTCATAATATGCTTGACGTGTAGACGTGTGTACGTAATTGAGATTTCGTATTCCGTGTCGTGTATGTAAGGCCTTCGGCCAATAAATCCGTGGCATTTTTAAAAATGTTTTTTTTTCTAAAGAAAACCTAAGTTTTCCCCCNGTAAGGCCTTCGGCCAATAAATCCGTGGCATTTTTAAAAATGTTTTTTTTTCTAAAGAAAACCTAAGTTTTCCCCCCTTCACTTATTTAAAAAAAAACTTTACCTCACTAAACTCGTATTAATTCCTAGTCGTGTGTGATTGGTTTGCACGTANTTCACTTATTTAAAAAAAAACTTTACCTCACTAAACTCGTATTAATTCCTAGTCGTGTGTGATTGGTTTGCACGTAGGGCGAGTGTGTTCACTACGAACCACACATGTTTGTAAACGTCCATGCAGATGTTTCTTACGTACGCGAAATTGATGGTGAACCGAGCTCACCGTTGAGCCGCAGACACTTTTGTATTCCGTCACCTCTACAATGCGCACCTTGTGACGTACAAGTTGTTCCGTCACCTCTACAATGCGCACCTTGTGACGTACAAGTTGTTCCGTCACCTCTACAATGCGCACCTTGTGACGTACAAGTTGTTCCGTCACCTCTACAATGCGCACCTTGTGACGTACAAGTTGTTCCGTTTCCTCTACCAGGCGCATCAGAATGCACCCTGCTTTAGTTTCTTCCCGTATCTTGCACATAATCCGCGCGAGGGTGTGTGCTGACGTCACGTCGGTACGAACTGTTGGCGTTAACGTGCCACATGTTACGTTAAGGCTCCTGTAGCATGCCTGAAGCTGTTCTGCTCGTTCAAGGCCCAGAAGCGAGGGAGCAATACGGGCGACACCAACACGCACGCCTGGCGCTCTATCTTCTTTACGCGAAGTATTGTGTGAAAGACGCCGAACTAGATTAAACTGCAAGCGTATAATTGAATTTTCTCCCGCCACTTCAGGAAAATGCGCAGGCAAGCTCTAAAATTGCGATTTTATTTTTACAATTTCACGATTTTTTCTTTGACTACACTTAATACGATTTGATCAAAACCAAACCATACGGTATTTGATTATTGAATAAGAGCTTTTAGGGCATGGGAAGGTGGAATGCAAAAATTACTTATTTTTGTTTACGCTACAAATTATAATTTTACTACATTAAATAATTACATAATGCAAGTATAAGTACAACTAAGATAATCTTAAGTATTTTTTAAGTTTATGTTAACGAAAGTATTCTACAAAATTTCAAACATTTGTTTCTAGAGAATGAAAATGCTGCCCACTCTTCATCAGCCACCTGCCAATAATGGCCTCAATGAGTATATTTTATTTATTTATTCAAGCACCTGCAATCTGCGACGAACGTGTTCGCTTTCATTAATGTCTCAGCCGCTTTTCAGAAGTAAATAAAATGGGCAATCACCCGCTACTTCGCGAGGGTAAACGATACCGCTTCACAGCATGCACACACGCGAACGGCCCTTCGCATATAGAGACAGCAGTGGAGGTTGGTGGCTCCGCCGTCCCCTTCACCTCGGATGTGTGTTTATTGCCGAGGATGCAGATCGATGCAAATCCGCCGGCTGCGACCGGCGCAAGCGAAAATAACTAGAGTTTGCGCGGCGCACACACGCCCGGAGCCGGTACACTTTGCCTTCGCCGGGTTTCCGGTTTGTACATCGGGTGGCGGGCTTCCCATCGGTCAGCGGTACACGGGTGGAGATTATCAGCTTGCATTGGGAACGCCACAAGATCGCACCACACGTTTCACGCCACGCCAACCCACCGCGATCGGAAAGAGCGTAATCTCCTCCTATCGGACCGCATTCAACTGAAGCCGGTTGGAGCACTTCTAGTGCCTTATGAAGTCTGGTGACGGACTAAGGTTGGGATCCTCCGGGTACTGCAAAGTACGTGATCATGTCGTGACAGGTGACGTATTGCATTACGGAATGCCTGGAAATAACTTGTGCTGGCTGCTGAGCGCAATGTTGTGTATCATAGCTCAGGAAGGTGTCTCCTGTAAATAGCCTTCGGGAACAGGAACAGAAGATAGGGCGCTGAACCAGCACTCTCCGCTCTGTCCAGAGAAACCGCGGCAAACAATTCATAGTTGATATTCCCAACGTACCAGCAGAGCTCCCGGTATTTCGTGAATTCTTCCAGTGGCGAGGTATAGTTCAAGACGTTCCTGGGTTGCACTGTTATGCACGGTTTATGGTTCATTCAGACGCTAACTGTCACCCAGTTTCATTATACAGTGTTCCCGAACGCAGTTGTGTTTCACAGGATGGCCGCCTATGTCCGGCACTGCACGTGCCCTCACATCTTGGACCTGTTACCACCACTTCCTACCATTCGCCCACCCTCACCACGTGTCTCGCCCGTAATCTGCTACTACCAGCTAGTATCAGCTAGTACCAGCTAGTACCAACTCACATGTCCCCCGACCACACAATTCAAATACGTAACATCGGCAACATTGTACACCTTACAAGACGCAACACCCTACGTTGCACTTACCCGCAGTCCGTTTCCTACCTGACGGGTACAAACACGCCGGGTTCATGCAAGGGGATTGCGACAAGGGCGAACCTTACAAAAGGGGGGGCCACGATGGTGTAGTGGTTAGACTACTCGCCTCCCACCTAGGCGAACCGGGTTCGATACCCGGGAGGTGGAGCGATAGCTCCCGAATTTTCGTATTTGTATGTGAGAATAGTACTGGACGATGCCGTTGGTCCGGGGGGGGGGTCCTCGGGGATCTCCCGTTTCCCCCGCTCTTGCATTCCAGCACTGCTCCATACTCACCTCGCTTCACCCTCGTCGACTCTCAAGACCCCGATGTTAAGAGCCTCCCAAATCTCTCCACTCCACTCCTTGCGAAAGAATGTGAGACATTTCGTATTTGAGTAGTTTATATTTATTCATAGCGTGTTATACGGCACATGTCATACCCAATGGCATTCGCCACTGTGTTGACAGTTTATGTCGGTGCACGTCACAGCATTTGTTCAAAATGACCACCATGTGCCGCCACTCATGCATGGACACGTCTAATCATGGACCTGTCTACACTGCCGAATATCTGTAGCTGACGGCGAACAGTTTCGCAGGCGCGAAAAATGCGATAACACCGAGGATGACCTTGTGTACAGACTACAGTAGTCTGAATATCGTCCACGCTCACCTCACACAGTTACTTCATTTGTCAGTCCACCGACATGGCAGTTAGTGTTCACCAGTTCGTGTAGTAGACACGCTTAAGTCAGATCATCTCACGTGTATGACATGTTATCTGCGTACACGGCCAGCATATTTGGTGAGTGTGTACTGAATGCATTTATTCCTCGGAAATGTTTGCGACCAGAGCAATGCTGTACCGGACCTTTTTCCGTTTATTTCCAATTGTTGGTACTTCATAAATATGCCATGTGAAACCCGCTCAACTATCTGTAATACAAGATGTTTTGCAAATTCAAGGTTGCAACACCTGTTTTTGTCACGACGTATTTCGCTGATGGTGACAGACGTTATACGGATAGTAGATCGTTGTACATTAACTTATCCTGAGGTAACTGGTTTGTTTTAAATACTGGGGTCCTGATTAAAATGTAATTTTCATTTAGTTTTTGATGGGAAAATTAGGTAAGGGTTTTTATTTACCCATTATATTTTCAAAATAACAATAGAAGTGTCTGATATTCAGAAATATTTATATGATTTTTGGTTGCATACTTTGAGGCAGGCATATCGTTACTTCCGCAAAAAAAAAAATAGTTAGTGATAAAAAGTATAAAAGAAAATAAAAGCCGTCTTATGTTTTTTTAATCGGAAAATGAAGCGAGTCAGAGTGACATGGCAGATGTTATTTTTACGTGCAGTTTCTCTCATAGACTGTCCTCTTGAAACAGCTTGTGCTATTTGTGTAAGCGATTCAATAGTGGCCTTTCCGCAAATTGAAAAAAAAAAAATCCTTTGAAAACTTATATACCTATAACATGAATATTTTTTTTTATTCATGCACTTTTATTTACAGTTATATTTTAAAATAATATTCACATAAATATATACGTAAACACAAACAATAAACGAAAAAAAAAAAAACACTACACAGTGCTTAGTATTGTTAAATCGGGGCAGGTTGTAACAAAGAAAAATCAATGTTACAACCAACCCCACAACACACTATTACTGAAAAATTCCTGTGTGACTAGTACCATATAAAATAGAGCAAAGATAGGGCCTGGTATTTATAAAGCACAATTGCATTTACAGACAAGTTATTTAAACATTTACATTGTTGCATTTTAAAAGTGATAGGAAAGTAAGTAACACGAGGGAAATAATTTACTTACATTTATAGAAAACAAATAATTCCATGTAGCGAAAGTATTCTGCGTCGTACGGCGATGGCGTTCTCGTATAAACTGGCGCATGTTCTTGGCACGCAGTTTCATGTACAGAGTGCTGCGATCTGTTGGGAACTATCTGGACTACGTCCACTGTTGCAACCAACCCCATGTTACTACCATCCCCGGTCTCCCCTACCTCGAGTCCTCTGGCAGACGTCTAATGTCATTCTGAAGTGCAATGATTCTCCAAATCACTAATCACAATTCTCCTCAAGAGGCGACGTTATATTCTGCCCATGTTACTGCCTAATATAACCTTCCTATCGAAAGTAATGTGAACACAAAGAGACAGTGTTCGTATGGTAGGGAGTGTTAGGCAAATACTAAATACAGCGAGTGTGGGTTCAAGTCTGCAGCCATCCTTGTGGCTTCTTTTTTCTAATTTACTCGTCACGGTTGTTTTTCAGAGCACAAATTCTATTTGCAGTGTAACTGCCATTACTACAAATACGTCTTCTGAACTATTGTAAAGACAATGCCAGGTTATCGTAGCCATATATATATATATATATATATATAGATCGTCAAACTAAATACTAAATTACGTTTGCGACAAGCCTACTTTGCAGTGGTTCTTTTTTAAACATATTTTTCTTTGCGGTAGGAAATCTTGCGTCCCAGCAAAGAAAGCGTTCGTTTCTGCAGTGTATGATTTGTTTAGTAAATAACAAAACAAGTCACACACGGGGTAAGATTTCAAATGTATGATTTAGGAAGTTTGTAGATACCGTGTTTTCCTCCCTGCTTATTTCTTGTTGTTATTTTGTTTTGATTTTATGTTATTTTTCAGTGTTAGTTTGATGTCATGTTAAAACTAAATTTAGGGTGGTGGAAGATTTTATTCGGGTTGCTTTCTGCCGTCATTACGGTCTGTAAGTTTTATCAAATATATTACTAATTCCGCCCGATTGTTTCAAATTGAGAACATTTTGCGAACCCATTTTATATACTAAGTTTTAGCTGGATTGAATAAAAAATAAAAAACGTTCTATTTAAATACTTAAGAGATATCATATTGAACAAATATGTCAGTTTATTCTTTCATTTTCCACGAATGTCTTGACATAAATAATTAATCTAACTGGACTGTTTATATCGCTGCTTACATTTGCGGCGTCTTGATTGTTTTTCAAAATTCGTTTCATCACTTCTTGGAGTTCATAGTAATTTTGCTTCCAAAAATTTGTAGACTTTGATCAGGTTTTTAGAGTTAATTTATGTTCCATGCATTCCTACGTACGCATACATAATCACCGTCAGCGCTCCGAAAGAAAATATTTGCTGTATAAGCTTAATCGACCCATGCGTCCCAAATTGACCCGTCCGCAAACCATAATTACTGCGTAATTATGCGACGGTGGCACGTGCTTTTCGGCACTACGGTAAACTATAATAATCTCCTATTCCCTGCATACTGAACAAATGTTTGTTTAATTGTGATTTGTGTTATGGCTTTAATGAATGGCTGTGTGTGGATTAATGCTACCTAGTTTTGTTCCTAACTGTACCTCTGCCCTGTTTTGAGAATGTACCAAACGCGGATTAAAATTAATGTGAAAATTAGTAAAATAAAAAGCAAGCTTCGATATTTGTAGTTAAAAGCGTGTTCGTATCACACATCCATACGAGTATCGAGTTTTTTTTCAGCGTGAGGTGATGTCTGACATGTTCCATTGCCACGCATCAGACCCATTAAAACGCAATTACTTATTCGTACAATGGACGCTAATGAAATTTTATTATTTATTAGATTATCGTTACGTTAACATGAACTGTACAAAAGCAAGCAATGGAATTGGGATGAAAAAAAAATTTGAAATTACATTGTGACTGCGAGAAGTGGACAAATTTCCCGAAACAAAATGCATGACACGAAAGTATAAAATCCCACCTATATGGTACCAATTCCGTTTCAACGTGCTACATAGGGGCTCAAGCCACAAAGATACAATTAAAACAACAACTTACTGATATAACTAATAAGCCTACTTTCCTCAACGTGGATGTAATTATTTTTTAAATAAGTTCTTAAAAGCTGAGTTGGTAGGTAGGACTTGACTTCCCTTTGAAAACAATAACCTAAGAAATAATCCAGAAACATATGCAACATAAGTAAGATAATTACAAATACATACGTGCCCTACCCGGGACTTGAACCCAGAAAACCTCGTGAAATAAGCTAGCATGCAATGCACTGCGTTATGGAAGTTGGATTCGGAGTATCAACTTCGGATTTAATCAGTCTAATGTTAAGAATTATAGGGTTTACTAACATAAAATGTTTAGAGTGCCTGTATGTTAAAAATAAGTGACTGAGCCACTTAAAACATGTAAGTTTACATGGCCTACCGTAGCGCTACTTGTGTCAAGAATTAGGTGGAAATCAGCTGTTTGGTCCCTGAGATATGGCATAAAAAACTTTATTTTCTCTTTTGATGTTATCGTACAGAATTTCCAAAAAAAAAAAAAAAGAGACTTCAGATACGATGTTTTTAATGTATAATGTCTACATACAAAATTTGGTGAAATTGTTAAATATATGTGACAAACTTACCTAAGTTAATGTGGGTGTGAAAGTATTAAATACAAAACTGCAGGAGACGGCACCGACAAAAATAATCGTTTCAGTATACCAAATATATCTGTTTGCGTGGCGTATGTTTCAGCTAAACTACATTTTGTTGGTACAACGAAACTTCCGTTCCACCAAATGAATACAATTTGTTAACAAAATTCATTAAAAACTATTCAGTTTCGTGTAAGCAAAATTTAGTTTAAGCAAACATATCGTAACAATTTGTCAGCGGAACGGTAAGTTTACTTACGTGCGATATATTTTGAACAAAGAAGTTGTGTGCAGCGACCAAAGATTTTGTTGGCAACACTGACCAATTTGGTTGGTTTTCGCCTTATTTTTTAGCTGCTCGTTCAAAGCAATCGTCCATTTTTGAGTTAGACGTCCGTGCACGAGGTTGGCTCGAGAATGGCTCACGAGATATCCAAGGAAAATTAGGAAGATCGAGAACCAAACGGCACCAAACAGACTCCCTGCTGAGCCAAGGATTTACAGCTGCTGCCTTAAGAGCGTATTAGGTGTTTCCTGTTCGCAGGAAAATTATTTTTGAAGTTGTGGAGCCAACCCCC
>NQII01001972.1:151699-178679 GCA_002778355.1 Clitarchus hookeri | reverse complement strand
ATATGTAAACCCTTTGAGGAAGGCACACATTTATTAGCATCGAGTAGTGAGCTTCCTATACTGTCCATTACAGCCATATCAGTTGTGTGGGGATCTGCATTTACACATACCATCGTCCTACTGGTCCTAGCTATACCACATATGGTACTGTGCTCTGTAACGTTTATTACTGGCTGGCCGTCGGCCAATGAAGTCGCGTGTTGACTGTGTACCAATTAATGTGTCGCGACAGATGTAACCGGTTTTAAAGTGCATAGTTTTCATTTAATAAATATTATAAAGAACAGTTTTATTTTAAGAAATTGAAATGTAGCCAATTTGTAATTTTTTTTTACTTAGATTCCGATAAAGTCCAGCGAAACAGTAAAACTAGAAACGTGTTAAACAAAGAGATGTACATGTAAATTCAGTCCCGAGTGTGCATACTTCCCAAAGGGTTAAAAAAAATGTCAAAATATTAACCTATCGAAAAGAAAACATACCCCATACGGGGAACGAATGCTACTTGAAAGCCATAACTCGTGCTCTAAATATCATTTTGGAATACAACGTCGTTAAAAACGGCTTTTACATACTGCTTTATCTTAAAACACCCTTATACTCTGACACGAGCGAAACTACGACAGGAGCTTGTGTTGGATCTTGCTACACAATTTCCGCCAATAAAATTATAGTCACCCCTTAAAGACCGATAGGTACACGTAGCACGACGAGAACACTGCACGCTAATTTAAGAGTCCTGCTCGTAGCGGCGATGGCGCACTTGATGCGCGTGGCAAAGTAGCCCTTATCGCTCCCTCGCTTTTTGTGATAATTTTATTTCGGCAGTCATATTTCACTGCTGGGAACCATGCTATTTATGACATAAGATTAGAGCAGCAAGCCTCTAATGTACAGAAGCAATTATTGTTCATACCAGCAACTTTAGATGACTTTGTTAAGAAGGGAAATACTTTTTCATTACTCTGATACTGCAAATTCCACCATGACGAACGCCCGGCGAAGTTCAGCAAATGCGTATAAATGAAAGCTTTGATACGTTAACAGGCTACCCGCAAAGAATCTCTACGGCCATAATCGTGCGTAATTTGCCTTCCTTCTGACCTCTTGCAACCAGTATGCTGAAATAATACCTTGGTGAGTTTCCATCTTAAGTTAAGTGGTTTCCTTCCCTTTTACTGCTAAAATAAAGTACGCCCTTAAATTTCGATCTTAGAAAATAAATAATAGAAATCCCCTTCCATTTTGAAATTGTTTTGGTTTGACCGTAGCTTATTTTTCAGATGAAATATTACTAAATGAGGGCTATCAAGGCATAGGGCATATATTAACGGATATTCCAAAGTCCCCAATTATTCGCCCATGTTGTTCTAGTTGCATATGTAAATGTAATAAAGATTAACTCATTATTTATTCTTTTTCACTCTCACGTAAGAAAATACAAACTGAAATTAGTCCATTGTGGTTTCAGGAATTCTGTAAAGTAGTTGCGTATGTGATAAAGTTTGAAATTTACTACACAATTTTAACAGCAAGTTTTACAAATGTGTTTTGGTTTTATTTTTTGGGACGGTACGATATAAAGCCATTCTTAAAAAGTAACTTCAAAATATAGAAAACAATTTTATATGAAATTTAAAATTGAAATCGACTAAGAAAGAACAGGGATTGCATGTTGCTAATTAGATCTTAAGTCGAACATGTCGAAAATTCCCCGTAACTCAGGGTTGTTTTTCAAGCAGTCATCTTGGAAAATTGCAAACTAATTCAGTTTTCTTCAACTATAACTTCAGCAATCTTAACGCTTCTTAAAAGTTTAATAAAATAAAATACGCGCCTCATTATATAAGAAAATAAAATAAAAATATCTTCCCAGATTAAATAGTCGCGCGGTTCTTTAGATGTACGTTTGAAAAAGCTTTTCGAATAAGTAGTTTGATTTTACTCGATATACTTACTTTTAACAAGGACCATTATGTTGATACGTTTTCACTTCTTCAAATATCGTGGGTTAAATAGGCACGCAGTGTTTCGCACTTGATGTATCAGCATTCGTTTGAAGCCGGCTAGTATTACTTTCTATGTTTTCAGTTAGATATATAAGTTTTTTTTTTTGTAATTTAAGCCAATATTACTATACATTTATTTTTATATTAGTGTGCTACTTATTTAATATAACGGAATTGTTATTCTTGTTTATTGACTCGGTGCGTATTTCTGTCCCATGTTAAAGTATCGTCAAAAAATAATAAATGAAAACTCTTGCCTATA
This sequence comes from Clitarchus hookeri, assembly GCA_002778355.1. Classification (NCBI taxonomy): domain Eukaryota; kingdom Metazoa; phylum Arthropoda; class Insecta; order Phasmatodea; family Phasmatidae; genus Clitarchus; species Clitarchus hookeri. Next base: position 176,408 of record NQII01001972.1, on the reverse strand, counting down.
TCGTAGCAGCCTGACAGGCGATCAATATCACATAGCCCTGGAAAGAAACTCATCTTCAGTACCCATATTTGGGGGCGTTGTCTTCTCCTCCTGCTGTGTAGGGAAGACGGGGCGAGGGCAAAGGGCTCTTGTTAGTTCGTCAAAGCGTGTTTTGACAGAGGGCGTGGTCGACATTCCCTGGGAAAGGACAGTCCAAACACCGCAACTCCTCGTGCATGCTTGCTTTCTCCCAGGACCGCTGTCATCCACGAGAGAAACTTTCATCCTCAGTCGGGGTTCCCACGGCGACGCAGCCCAGTATTTTGTCCTCCCACAGGACTGCCCTCGAATCCTTTTTACGCGACCCCGGGGCGTCGTTGGTGTCGCGAGTTTTGCCTCGCTGACTTGCGGACGTTTGCACTTCACCAGATTCTCCGTACTGCGCGATCTGAGTTTTGCCATGAATGTTATCGTTTTACCCCGCGAGGCTTTTCATAACGACTGCGTCTGCTTTCCGTCTGGAAACGGGGTCACCGAAGATAAATGTCTGCCGATGACAGACACCGAGACAAAAAAATGTTTGCTCGAACATTTAAAAAAAATACTTTTATTTATTTATTGAAATTCAAAATTAGAAAATTGTCTGCGTTTTTAACACTTTGTGGACTATGCCAGAGTGTAGTCCAGGCAACGCTCGTATGAATATTTATCTGACCATAAAAAAAATTAACTGGTCTGATTATAGTCACGCCGTTTCGTAATTTTTATCAACATTTCACCAACAAACATCATAACTTCAACAAAAAATTTTCTCAATGTGACACCGTCATAGAGGTGCAGAGCTGCGCAGATTTCTGTCTACATGGGACTGTTTTTAGCCGACACATGCAAACAGTAGCTCCGCTCTCTACTTCTTCCACAGCTGGTTTTTTCTATCGCAACGAAATGGAGGNCCCCCCCCTCCCCCTATGGTGTGGCTCAAATAAAGGCAGCTTGATCTCATTTCAGGTTTGCACAGAAATAAGTCACAGCACAAGTAAACCCAATTTTTGAATGATTGCCGAAATTAACGCGAAGGCTTGTACATCCTGTTGCAAAATAAAGGGCAAGAAATTTTTGCAATTTCAACTACCAGTATGCTAGACTCTAATGTACTATGTATTTTCGAGCCTCAGCTTTCTGTTCATTGGCTGCTGCCCCAGAGTGTAGCCAGTTTTACCTCAGACCAGGGGACACGGAGTGAAGTGCTAGTTTACTTTCAGGTCTGTTATTGGCTGACAGTTCACCCGGGCATGTCCAATAACTATAGTCCAGCTGCAAACANCTAGTTTACTTTCAGGTCTGTTATTGGCTGACAGTTCACCCGGGCATGTCCAATAACTATAGTCCAGCTGCAAACATAACGTAAATGTACGCGCGTCTTAAGTCTAACTTGTCCCTAAAATGAATTCGCGAAATTTTCCAAACCCGGTGCATAAGAAACGGAATATTATTGTAAAGTGGCTAACCTGCCGCACCACACGGCTAGTGAAGAATGTCCGGTGTGGTGTTGACCAATATGTAAGTGAGACCAGAGAACAATAGAACATGGTGTGCCTGCACTGGTGNGGAATGTCCGGTGTGGTGTTGACCAATATGTAAGTGAGACCAGAGAACAATAGAACATGGTGTGCCTGCACTGGTGGATATAGGTGACTCACTTTAACCTTGTCTTAAACGCTGGTAAAAGTGTAACGACCTCAACGTGTTAATTGAGTACACTGGCCATACATTTCATTGTTTTAACATGAAATAATACACTCTTTTGAAAAAAAAATTGATTACCATGAAAGAATCACGCGAGTGCGACGAAGGTTGCCACACAGTATTGCCATAGCTCGACATGTGTCCCATTTGCGTTTAATGCGGTTCGCTCTCGTGGATGTGCCACCAGGGGGCATCACACATAGTTGCGAAGTATCAAATAAGACCTCAGCAGCAGTGTGAGCCACGGAGCCAAGTAGAGTGAGCACGCAGCGTGCCCCGATGGCGCATTCAACAAGCCTTTGCCCGGCTGGGTGAGTTTGAGAGGCCGCTTCATTGCAGAGCGGCACGGTGTCATGGTGTGGGGTGACATCTCCTGAAATTCCCGCACCCCACTGGTGCTGCTTGACAACCCCCCTTCCCAGTACGACAATACCCGGCCTCACACGGCACGAGTATCTCTTGTCTGCCTTCGTGGCGTCAGCATGCCTTCTTGGCCAGCAAGGTCCCCGGACTTCTCGCACATCGAAAACGTTTGGGACCAGATAGTATGGCAACTACGGCGGATTTGGAGGGTCAGTTGCGCCAGCTGTGTGCAAGATACTTCTCATGAGAGCATCTGATTACTGTATGCCGTCATGCCCGACCGTAATGCCGCCTCTCTCCATTATACGGGTGGTCGAACGCCATACTAAGTGAATCCTGCAGTTGTTGGTCCCCTGTAATACATGCATGGTGAGGTAGAATATTTTGAGGTTTTCTGTATACTTGTGCTCCTGCGATGGCACCTTCAGGGTGATCGCAATTTTTTTTTGCAAATGTGTGTAGTCTTAAAAAAAGGAAGACAATGGTGAGCAATTACTTCTCAAAAACTAATGTAGGAATTTTAACTTTATTTACCGGAGTCCCAGACCTACTGCACCAACCCTTTTCCTCGAAAATGGTGCGCCCGACCTTTTTCTAGTAAAATGCATTGCAGGCAAACCTTTAAGGACGAATTGAACTGTGAACCTTGCATTGCCTGGAATCTGCTGAAAACTGGAGAAAACGAATACAACTTCAGAATTTCAAGTGTGAAGATGATACAAAATTAGTATCGTTGAATGAACCTCGCAAAATGGAGTTTTTTTTTTGTCTGGAAAGTTTAATTTTATGAAGAGTACTCGGATACGTATTAGGCGCCTTGTTACAATATAATACTCTTACCTTGTAATCATCGCCCTTAATTATGGTGTATCATCGAAGCGGAACAGAGATATCGTTGCTCTTGATGTGACATTTTCAGATAAAAGCTATGTTCTATTAGTGAATGTTATGTTGTGTTGTTAACTATGTGGTGTGATGTGGTTATTAACACAGTTCACTTGACCATAATTATTATTTAAATTAAGTTGGAGAATCACAGTTGAAGGTTATACAATAGGTTTATTTATTAACATGTACTAAAGATCCTGTACAAAATATATTCGGTAGCTTTCNCAGTTGAAGGTTATACAATAGGTTTATTTATTAACATGTACTAAAGATCCTGTACAAAATATATTCGGTAGCTTTCCAAATATATATGTATATATATATATATGTGTGTGTGTGTGTGTGTGTGTGTGTGTGTACTTCTGTTATCATTAATTTAGCTCGAGAAGTATGAGAGAACCAGATCTGAAATTTAAGATGTACCAATAAAATCTAAATACTTTACAAATGTAAATGTATTCTTTTTGTATGGTTTTATGGCGATATGTAAATCTGCCATCCACTTACGTATTAAACTGCTTCTAATAACGATACTTATTTTAGCTTATCCATTCTTAAGTTTCCTTCTGGAGTTAATTTTGTGACTGTAAATAGCTTAAATACGTATTTGCAAATAAAGTATACAAATACTGCTGAGAAACTTGAAACACGCATTTCCCTGCAGTTCAGTTCATCCAGTCCAAGGACTGCATCGCGATACGTTTACTTGGAATTGCTGTTGTTCGTTGCAGCTACGTGTCTGGCTACGCGTTCGAGCAAGTAGTGTATTCCGTGCTCGCGCGCATAACCAGGCTGGCCACGTATAGGAAAAAAAATTCCCCGATATTTGGGGAGCAATATTAGGAGGTGTTGTTACGCGGGGAGGGCGCAAATTTCATCTTGTACAGCTGACGTTGGTAGGCGGGGAAATACGCGCGCTGCAGGGGAAAGGGAAGTTTAGCGCGCGCCCGTGCGCAAGTTGGCAACACCTCCTAATGTAACACGAACGCCGGTGGAGATGGGAAATGTGGCGGGGCGGAGGGGGTAGCAGATCCCTTGAGCATACTGCAGCTTCGCTAGTAACCCAAGAACGTGCACTTGTTTGCGGGGGATGCGGAGAGAGGGGGTGAAATGCCGGTTCCGTTCCGTTCCGTCTGGTTTCTGACTCGCGCCCGCGCGTGTGTATTGTTTACGGGCGCTTCTGGAAAATGGAAACCTCTCGGGAGGGATAAATTACATTAGGCAACGTGATGCCTTTCTGCCCCGCCATCCATCTTTTCGCTTGTTCCTCCCGCTGCTCGACTTACATCTCTCGGCCCAAGTGGCCTGGAATTCGACAGGGGTTGGGGAGTTGAGGGGGAGGTTCCTAACGAATACGTTGTTGTCATTTGCATGCGGTAGGGGAATGTTGCCTGCTACGCATTTTTGCAACCCTCTTTCAGTATAAAAAAATTTTCAAAGTAACATTATCCCAGTAAAATATATTGTTATGCCTCTGCTTAATGTGGATTTAGTTCTTCGTAAGCATGAACATTATACACGTCAAAAATGTGTCCGTGTAGATGATAAAGGAAATCTGTGTTTATTATTCATGCAACTTCTAATGAATATCGATCACGATTTTTGACAGTAATATTTCCTCGACGTTATGCCAACAACGAAAGATTTGGGGTACTTAAACTCTTCCAATATAAGACCAACATTTTATATATATTTTAGATAACTATAAATGTCCTCTTGTCGTGAAAAATATTTGCGTATTAAGCCTATCAAATAACTACGGAGTATACAGTAATAGTAACAGGCTTCATTGCATTCGACGATGTGGCGTAACAGTTCATTCCATTACTTAATTCTGCCGAATCTACTACGAAAACGCTGGTTCATCTATTCAGTCTACACTTAGAGATCGTGAAACAAAACCAACACAGTTACATAATTTCATGGGCGAAATGAAGGTCTGCGGGGAAAAAAAATTCTAGGTTTAGTTTTGTCGTCGTAGAATACGAACAGAAACAAGAGACCAAATACAAAGGAAGCTCGTGATTATAGCGAGCTTCGAATTACTTAATCACTCTGCTGGTGTTGGAGATTTCTCGGGTTATTGGTCGCGTCGCATCGAGCCAACAACCAAGTGTGCACAGTAAATTATTTTTTTCAGTAAACTTTCTAATTTCTAACATAAGTGGAGTGGAGAGATTTGGGTGACGAGGGCGAAGCGATGCGAGTATGGAACAGCGCCGGAATGCAAGGGCGGGGGAAACGGGAGAACCCCGAGAAAACCTGCCGGCATCGCCCGGCACGATTCCCACCTGCGTCCCCTCCAGGTAACGAACCCGGTTCGCCTTTGCGGGAGGCGAGTAGTCTGACCACTACATCACCGTGGCCCCGAGGAACATGCGCATGACTTCCCCTTACATCACTGGCACGTCCACTTCAGAGGAACCACCAAGCAATTTTTTTTTTCTGTATACTTACCAGTTTGGTTGTCAGACCAAGAAATAACAGTCAAAAACGCTTAGTTCCATACACGGTAGCTCTTAAGGCTCCTGCCTGCCTGAAGCTTTTCCCCATGTTTGAAGCCGAGAAGCGAGGAAGCTATAAGGGCGACACTGCCACGCGCAACAAGTGCGCCATCGCCACTAAGCGCAAGGCTCTCGACTGGTGTGCAGTGCTCTCGTCATGTTGCGTGTATTACAGAACTCTCAGTGGTGACCCTCCTATTTCATCGGTGGAAAGTCTGCAGGGCCTCTGAGTAGTTCTCTGTCGATCTGAAACGTATAATTTGAAATACAGCACTTTGAAAATGCCGTTTGTAGCCGTTTTGGAGTACTCTGAGGTGGTTTTTCTAACGTGCGTGGCGTTTCAAAAGCACTCAACAGCCCTAGTCTGAAGTGGGTTTTCTTTTCGTAGATCGGCACACTACACTGGACGCACGTTTAATAGTTTCTTTGGAAAGCGCGTATTTCAAACACACTGCAAAGCAGTTCAAGCGCCAGCTAGGCGGGGACCTTAAGGCTCGGCTTCACACCTTTTACAAAGATTTGTCGTTTTCTTGTCATGATTTCTGTTTCACAAGTATTATTGGAAATGTTTGATTATAGATAATTAACAATTTATTAGTTGTTTTAATACGTTTCTATCTAATTTTCACTGTCTCTTATTACCTGCTTGAAAAAAGGCAGCAACTTATGGATAAAATATAACAATTTTCTCGACTTTTTACAACAAGCAGGTAACGCACAAAAACGTCAAACAACTCATAAAAAGTAAATTTTGTAGAACCGTACATTGTCAGTAATTACTATGAGNTCTGCAGGGCCTCTGAGTAGTTCTCTGTCGATCTGAAACGTATAATTTGAAATACAGCACTTTGAAAATGCCGTTTTTAGCCGTTTTGAAGTACTCTGAGGTGGTTTTTCTAACTTGCGTGGCGTTTCAAAAGCACTCAACAGCCCTAGTCTGAAGTGGGTTTTCTTTTCGTAGATCAGCACACTGGACGCACGTTTAATAGTTTCTTTGGAAAGCGCGTATTTCAAACACACTGCAAAGCAGTTCAAGCGCCAGCTAGGCGGGGACCTTAAGGCTCGGCTTCACACCTTTTACAAAGATTTGTCGTTTACTTGTCATGATTTCGGTTTCAGAAGTATTATTGGAAATGTTTGATTATAGATAATTAACAATTTATTAGTTGTTTTAATACGTTTCTATCTAATTTTCACTGTCTCTTATTACCTGCTTGCAAAAAGGCAGCAACTTATGGATAAAATATAACAATTCTCTCGACTTTTTACAACAAGCAGATAACGCACAAAAACGTCAAACAACTCATAAAAAGTAAATTTTGTAGAACCGTACATTGTCAGTAATTACTATGAGTCCGAAATTATGACGCGAAAACGAAAATGTTTTGCTAAAGGGCTTCTGCTTGATATATATGTAACCACCAAATAACAGTTCATACAATTTCTAGAAAATTTTTTAAAATATGCAAAAAATTTCTTTATGTTTAAAATTTAATTTTATTTATATGGGTTGTAATTTGGTGATTACATATATGTCGAGCAGTGTCCTATGAAATTAGTTAACGTTGTAAATTTTTTCATCTGTGCAACATAGTTAGTATTTGTGATTACGGCTGCAAAAAAAAAAAACAGAGACTTTCGTATTTGACATTAAATTATTCAAAAAATACAAAGGGTAATTTTTATTTATTCGAGAAAATTTTTATTACATACAATGCGTAAGAGTTGAACAATGTTTGATACAAATAAAAAAAATTTTGTTTTTATTTTTTGGTGGTCCGACATTGTTAATACTCAGCGGCCTCGGTCGTTCGTGCCGGGAGACAGCTGTTCGACTTGACGCGGGGGTCGCAGGTGGACGGTGGCTGAGTGGGTAGAGGACGGGAAGCGAGAGAGGGTTGGTTACCATCAATCAGCATCTCCGGAGGGACCGCCAACTGCACCGCCAAGGGAGGGGGGAGGGTGGCGGCCACGAACAGGGAATTCAAGCCCCCCGCCACCACCCCGCACAGTCCCGACCACCCTTTGTGCACCCCTCTTCCACCCCCTCGCAACCCACAGGACCACGCGAATAAATTAATTACGGCGGCGCGGAAGGCCGACATGTGCTGCCGCCGGGCGACATTCCGGCCAAGTTGGCAGCGGCAGATGACGCCAGCTCGCACACCAGCCCGCCTGCGAAGAGCTCCTCAAGTGGCCGCGTGGCACGAGTAATTACGGCCAGTCCAGTCTGAATATGCATGGGACAATCCCACGAGGTGTGTGGTAGCGCGACTGTCAGAGCACACGCAACGTGCGAGCACTACCACACAACATTTCATGTTCTTTCATTCCGCAAATCTTAAGAATACATGAATCCCCGAGTGCAAATAAGATATGTGACATTGGTACTTCATTACACGCGATGAAAGACCACATATTAAACTACGACGGTACATTTTTACTTAACTCCCACCTCTTGAGAAAACTACATAGGCAAGTTCTAAAAAGGCGTTTTTTTATGTAAATAATTTTCACGATTTTTTTTAAATACACGTCATTTGATAAGAGCAAAACTGAACAGACTCAAATAATAATTTTTTTTCTGCCAAAAAAAGTCGTATCACCAGGATATATATATGCCAAGATACGTGTAAGCTTGCAAACAACGAATGCACAGATAATATGCCCGTACTACTAACTCTTCAAGTAACGTTAAAATAAATAAATATTATGTAAAAAATTTCACATCAAAACTGACTTCAATTTTCGTTATTTATTACGCAAATTTCACCATGATGAGTTCACTCACTCTAAAATAATACAGCTCTGAAACATAGAAAACTGTTGTTTAATTCATTCAATGAATTCCGTAAACTTTTTGGCGTAGATATTGTTTGGCTCCTGTCCTGTTTCCTCTTCATTTGTTACGCGTTCGAAATAGTATTTTTTTTTCTCGGCATTAACAAGACAAAATTTATGGAAGTTTTACGGTCTGTTTATTCTCCGTAGTGCAAAAAATTTAATACTCCTTAAAAAATAGAAGTTGTAGTCCGATAAAATAACTGGACATGGAGAGTATCATTCCTGTTGATAATTCAGCATGTATTTTTAAAAAAAAAAAAAATAATCTAAAAATGGTTTATTATCTCTGGAGAAGTTTTTTTCCCCTACATTCGTAGAAAACTAACAAATACGCCAAGATTGCAAGATGGTTTAGTATCTCCTATACTGTCCATTACAGCCATATCAGTTACTTCTAACTTCCCTAGACACTGCTGAAGTCCACTGTCGGGCTGCTCAGTGCCTATGCTGTCGCCAAATGTCAATAAAACGTAAGGAGTTGTGGAAGAATGCGTCAGAGCATGATATTCGCTCACTAGACAAGAAATCAAATAAAACACATGTATATGGATTGCGATTAAACGTGGTTCCAACACTGCATTTCCAAAAACCTAAACATGCCAGTAAAAAAAAAAAAACAAAAAAAAAAACAGATAAAGTAAAAAATTTGAGTTAACTAATATTTAATTTAAGAATTTTTTTTTTTGTAATTACCAACATAACCTTTTTTCTATCTTTCTTCAATTCATATCGACTATGATAAACATACTAAAATTCATAGATAAAATATAACCGAGATCCGTATTTAACAACAAAAAGTACTACTCGACCATGCCAAGTCTGCGTCCGGAAAAATATGACCTACACAAGGTCTTGCCATTCTCTCCCTCGCTCCTTCTCATGCTCACTTCTTCCTCCTCCAGGATGAGATAAAGCGCTCGGCTGCGGGTGTTAGGTGTCGAAGTGGCCATAAGTCGTGGCACAGTGTTGACTTTAACTCGCGTTGCCATGTTGATGCGCTTCCATGTGGGCCGTTGTTTACGGAAGTTCTGTACACACCCTTGCACAGTCAGCCAGCGGCATTGCATTTCCCCTACTCGCCGTTGTTCTTCCCCTCTCACAGCTACACTAGAGTCTCACCCCTCTTCTGCTCTACACTTGGCTTGGTCCAGTAGTATGTTCAAGTTACCGGAATTATAAAACCGTTGCGATGTATAACTCATTTAGGAAACAACCGAAAAGACTTTCGTGGGGTGATTTTTTCAAGGATTTTGTCGAGGAAGCGTGAAGATATCGCGAGAAAGGCAATAATATCAATGTTTTGCAACCATTCAAGATTAACAGGTTGGCTTGATAAAGACCGATCTGCCTCTTCAAAGAAAGCTAGTCGCGGTGGGCAGGCGGGTGGTGCACAGGTCTTCTAGCACGGCGCTCCACCATTTGATTCTTGGCAGGGTGGCACATTCCCGGAGTATTCCCGTTTTCTCCACCGTTGCGTTCCACTGTAGCTCTATCTCTTTCATTGTCGCCTTCCAGCGATTTCTAGCACCTGGCGCATTCCTCATGTCGAAATCCCATAACTGGATGGGTGATACTATGTACCCGCCACACTCAAACAGAACAGGTTGNGCGCATTCCTCATGTCGAAATCCCATAACTGGATGGGTGATACTATGTACCCGCCACACTCAAACAGAACAGGTTGTATAAAAGTAAGCTAAATGAGTGAATTAAGGCCAAATAATTTTACAAGTCGAGTGAGTTTAGGTTAAATGTTTTAGGCCAAATAAATGTTTTGTAACTAATCTAGGTCAAATGAGTCTAGGTCAAGTGATGCGCACCTGGTTATTTTCCACCTCTGACCCCAATCAGGTATTGCATATCAGTCTGTCTGGCCGTGTAGCAACTAACAATTTAGTAATTTAGCACGGTTCAACTGGAACTCTGTTGACAGTCTCTTGTTTGCCGATTGTACTACTACCAGTCGAGTAAGTTTGTGGTCTCTGCAGTAGTGTGGGCTCTGTTTGTACGAAAAACGCTTGCAGACAATAGGCTTTGTTTACATCTACAAGCAGATCTATCACATTCCGCAACATGCCAGTGAAATTAAATTCATATCTATATATAATTACTTACATGCGTGTATATTTATAATTTTATGTGAATTTATAAAAAGAAAACGTTTACACGATACCATTTAGGTAGTTTTCTATGCCGTATCGAGTTAAAAATAAGTATGATGGTGATTTGGGATTTAGTAAATTAGTATTTGATAAGTTTAGGTTTTGTTACATACTAAGACCTAAATAACCAAATACGGGTCACGTGACTATTTACTAAACTAATTACATAATTTGGAACATGGGCTCTGCATTTAGACAGCGTGGTGTCTTGTTTTTCTGCCCAGGGCGCAACCTCCGTACGCACGATCAAAAAAATAGTTTATACATTTTTGAAAAATCATTAAATCTAGTTAGCTTTGATTTATTCGCAATTTCATACTAGTAATATTCCTAGACGTCTAAGCTTGTGACAGTGATACTGTAAGGGATGTAAAAAATTACGGTTGGCTGAAAATACGCTGAGGCATCCGAGCGTCTGAACTCAAACACGTTTATAATACATTTTCCTGGTCGCATTTGTGAGTTGAAGCACAATCTTTTATAAACGATTATTGTTATCAAAACATTAAGCCCAAAAAATTTTAAAATATGGACAAGAATGTAACTGTGAACATAAGTAACATACAAGCAAGCTCTTTTAGATCAAAATTTTCACTTCACTATTTCATGTTGTTTCTAACATTGTAATTATTTACGTATGAATTAGCCTGCATTCTAGATTAACTTCACTTCGTATTACTTTGTAACTATTACACAACCTTGGTAATTTCAGCTAACAGTTGTAAAATCTCCGACGACCGTTTCTCGGAAACACAAAATTACGAGAATAAAAATTTTCGTAGACAGTAATTTCCTGCTGATATTTTATTGCTTTATTTACTGACGTGCATTCGTTGGGCTAGAAACTAATCAAAACTTTTATATTTCAGTTAACAATATGTATAACGAATGTCTCTAGCGTCACTTTTTCTGTACAAATAAAAATGTATGTTCTCAAGTTTACGTATGAACGTGTGTGCATTGCGTAGATTTATTGTATTCCGTGTTCACGTGTATATGTACAAAGTTTTTGTTGTTTCTCAGTTGGTTTTTCTTTTGTTTGCAGTAAGAACAACTGGAAACGAAATTTGTCTCGCATGCCGTGAACAGCGAGATAAAATCAACGTATTTGGTGAGAGCATAAATTCATTTCTTCAGTTGCTTAAGCATAAATTTGAGTAAGTTCTGACTTTTTAACTGTTACGTATGTGCGTATCTTTCTAATTTTTAGGGAGTGTTACAGTAAGAACTGTCTGGTGTTCACTGAGACAGTCACATAGAAGACAGTTGAGAGCTGTTGAAAAGAGGATCTGTAGGTCTAAGTCTGTGCCATGTTGACATGTCCACTAAGAACGGATTTTTCAAACCTTGCGGCAATGGAAAGGCGTAAATGTGTTAAGTCATATTCTGCAATATCATACTTGCTTTTATAAATATTAATTGGGTAATCGTAACTTCTGAAGAGGAAACGAACTAACGTGGTGTATAAAGAGGACTTTCTATTTAAAAAAAAAAAGCAAGTATCTATTTCGTGTAGTACACGAGGTAAAATGAATCATGAAGTTTTGATTCGGCTTGAAGTGGTGAGTGCGGTGCAAGGCTAAAATGTCAGTCAATCTGAAACTTGTGTTTAATGAGAAAGGCAATTAAACAGTGCACAAAGAAACAAAACTAACAGTTTATTGTCGATTTGATAGTAAATACATTTCAAATGTACTTATTTACAGTTTTTTGCAGGTAAAAATTGTAAAACGGTAGCGATTGAATAAATTGTCGTGGTCCAGCTATGAAATCTTACACTTGTTCATTAGCCATGTCCCTTAATTTCGGTCGATTACATTTGTCAAGATAAATATAAATAAAACTTAAGTTCTCATAATTCAGTTGTAAAATTTATTTTGTTCTGTGGTTTTCTTTGATGAGCATTAAGTGAAGTTTATACGCAAATGTATATTTTGTGTAGACATCCGAAAAATTCAAGTAATTACACCCAACGTAAAAATTCCAATCTGCCTCAGTTGAGTAACTACAGAGTGGAGTTACCTGCATTACCAGCGCTAGATGGTAGAATTATTTTGTTCCCTTGTAAAACAAAGTTTCGGACCAACGTTTTTTTCTTCTTCGACGAAACGGCGTAATTCGGAGAACCATCGTTGTGCTGCAAAGCTGTGATGTCGTGTAAGTGCGGGAGAAACAAACGGCTGGCGATGCGCAAGTGGGGAATGCTCGCTCGAGTCATGAGATCCGTGGGACGTAAAACGTGAGTGGCGATGTGAGGCGAGGAAGGGGCGGCTAGNTAATGCTCGCTCGAGTCATGAGATCCGTGGGACGTAAAACGTGAGTGGCGATGTGAGGCGAGGAAGGGGCGGCTAGGGAACGCACTGCAGCGTGCGTTCCTTGCTCGGCAGGGAGATGCTCTCCTTCCTCGTGTACTTCTCCGCAGTCACTGTCTGCTCCTGCTGCTCGTCGCCGTACAGGTCTATCTTCGCCCCCAGGTACCACACGACGCCGTCCAGTACCGTGCCCAGGGTCGTCAGCACTGCGGCACCAACAAACACATCACAACTACCAAACACGTACAGCATACTGGTGTATATTGATGATCGAGCAAGATCTGCATTACACGATTTTAAAATAGATATCTATGGATGTGTATATTTACATAAATATTTATAAATTAATATATTTTCTATATTATATTATGAGTAAACTACTGTATTATGTGATTCAAAATATGTGTATTTACAGGGATAATGTGTAGGTATTGTATTATATATATATTTACATAATGTTATATAACGTAAGTTAAAAATGAATACTACATTCATAAAACGTCGAAGGAAGAAATCATCTTTGGAATTTCTCAAAACAATTTCATTAAAATACTTTTTGAATAAAAATGTTTCCTAATGAAACGCGTGGAATAGACATGGAATAATTATCATTTTATACACAATTGATATTTAATAATAACAGGTGTAACATTTCAATCATTTTGACTCTATATGTGTAGATTTGAAGCACTTATGTTATTATAATAATAATGTAATATTATCCATACTAATTAACATAATATTACTAAGCATAAGTTTTCTGTAACATGCCGATATTGAGTATAATTGAGCGATTTATTTAATGTAGTATTTTCAGCTGTTATGGGTTCCACCTGCCTGGCGCTTGGACTGCGGCGCAGTGTGTTTGAAATCGTGTTTTTTTGCGAAACTAGTAAACGTGCCCTCAGTATGTTTACCTACGAAAAGACATCATACCCCAGACGAGAATGGAATGGTACTTTATAATTACCACGCATGCTGTAAATATTATTTTGGAGACGTCCAATATAGTTAAAAACNGAGAATGGAATGGTACTTTATAATTACCACGCATGCTGTAAATATTATTTTGGAGACGTCCAATATAGTTAAAAACTACTTTTTCAGACTACCATATATTAAAACATACTTACCGGACACGAGTCAAACTACGATAGGAGCCTGTACTGAACTTTGCTACAGACTTCTCATCAGTAAAATGATAGGGTCACCGTTGCAAGTGCCATAGGAACACGCAGCACTACGAGAACACTGCACGCCAGTTCAGAGCCCTGCACGTAGCGGTGATGGTGCTCTTGTAGCGCGTGCGAGTGTGACCCTTATAGCTCCCGCGTTTCTCAGACAAAATATGAGAAAAAAATGCCGACAGGTGGAAGCCTTAACGTCTGTTTTCTCTGCAGCTCATTGTATACTGGAAGTTTTTTTTGATTACTTAGACGAATCATCAAACAACATTTTTGTTTCATAACATTTCAGAATAGGAAAAAATTAGTATTATCTTGCCATTATAACCCGCACTACTATGTTTTGTCAGAATCCATAAATGCATGCTCAATATCCAATGTTTTTGTTTCGTTAGCATTGATTATAAATTAGGAGAATAAATACCCCATTAGTACACTTTCCTGCGTGTATCTTTAGGATTTACACAGCTGTAACACCGGGAAGGCAAACATTTAAGCTCAAGGATTTTCAAGTAACAAATAATTCAGTCAGACGTGATCGAGGGAACAAGGTAAAGGTAAAAACACACAAGAACACATTTTTGAAATAATTCGTAGACACGACCAGTTATTTCACGTTGCTAACTTGATTTTTTATCATAATTAGTACTGATTATTGACTTTAATAGCACAAAGAAACTTAAAATGCTAGGAAGATGTAGTAGTGAACAACAAACTGAGTGAACAAAATAACATATGATAATGTATTCTCACCGACAGCTGTGACGTTGAAGTAGAGACGGAACTTGTCCTTGTGGTAGAGCCAGCAGTTTCCTTTCAGACCGCATGAAGAGTCCCACACGAGGCAAGTCGCATCTGCGGGCATAACATGTTCCCACTCAGCTTTGTACCCTACAACTTGCAGTTGCTTCCTATTGTATACAACTTAGTACGCAGGAGATAGTCATATTTCTATACATACGTTTATTTATTAATTATAAAAAATCACAAATACATTTAACGTCATACAACATTTTTAATACTCACGAGAATGTGACTGATAAGCTGTACTNCAGACAAGCTGTATTGTGTTGCACGGAATTAAATTACCTTTTGAGTACACTTTCTTATGCATTTAATGTAATTTATAGGACTGAATAATCTCAAAATATATTTAACACGTATGTTTTACATGTAGTATTTTATAATACGTTTCCTGGAAACAGGTTTGCCAGTTTCTAAAATACATGTTATAGAACTGAAAGTCCGGTCAGACGCAATTTTTGCACTCAGTTCTACGGCAGCGCTGTACATATATTTATAGAACACGACATACGATGTCTACTAGGTTTGACTTAAATAGTACAACTATTATCGAGATTTTGATTACAAATTTCGCATTAAGACTGTTTCAACAATGCTGTTTTTTAGTATGTGTAAATCAGATGAGCTGTTTCTTAGCTATTTGTATCAAATGTCATTGTTTTTTTCCGGTCATCCTGTTAAAATTTAGCTGAAAAAATGCCAGTGACTGAAATTTTTGCAGTTAACTGTTGGTAGCACTTACATGCATATAAGTGTGTAACTTCCTAGTTCATTGCAATTGTTTTTAGAAGTTCCTTACTTATCATGATGCGTGTTAAAATTTTGCAGTTAGAAATTATTTTCGCTAGAGATTAAAAAACGCAAGTGTATTTTAATTCCGATTAAGGGCTCAAAAGTTATTCAGTGATACACAAACAGCTATACAGAGCTGTGGTTACTAAATTTCCGTGAGATAGTGAGGAAAAAAGGAATTCTTGGTTACGTAATACTTACCAATAATTGCTCCGAAAATGATTGGCCCTGGGATGAAAGCGAAAAGACTGAGCAACATCAAGCCGAATCCCTGTGCGACCACCTTATCCTTCTGCGACACACATCTGGAAAATAGACGTTTATGTAAGGATCATTATCGCACACTACGTTCAGGATGTATTGTTTTGGAAATGAAATGCGCTCTTTCTTAAATATGTTACGTACTTACTAACTTATATTTGTTGGTGAAGTATTTAAATGATTTACGACTCCTTGGCCAATCAAACAGCGGCAGATGACACGTGGTTTTACACCAGACACAAAGATGTAAAGAAATGCTCAAATACATAGTAACGTTACATTTATAACAATTTGCAGCAGCTCTACACACATTTAAATTATAACACAGTTTTCCATTAATTGAAACATTATGTTTGGCACGCGTTGTTGCAACGCAGAACACGCAACGATATGACATAAAAACTCGGACACAATAAATAATAACATAAAATTAAGAAACGAGACAGTACAGTATTGTCTGTTATCAAAAATAAGTATGATACAACGACTTCATAGTGTTAGTTTTCTGCGATTTATACAACGAAGTAATACAATGGCTTATGCCCGAATTAATGGTTGAGTTTAGTCGCATACCCCCATTGCAAGGATCAATCGAAGACCAAATAATGTTCTGTATTTGAAGGCTGACTACTATGAATGACGTGAAGAGAGTGCAATTTCCACGCTTACAGAAGGGAAACTTAACGATGATGCATAGTGCATTCGCCACAAGCTTATTAGTTCCTACGGCTTAACATTCCGTGTAAGTGGAGCTTTCTTCCACGTTTGAGACCAAGAAGTAAGGTGTCGAGAAGGGCGACACTGCCACACGTATCAAGTGCGCCATAGCCTCTACGCTCATTGCTCTGAACTGGAGAGCAGTGCTCTTATCGTGCACCTATGGGACTTCAATGGGTGACATTATTATTTCAGTGGTGAGACGTGTGTAGCAAAGTCCATCGAGTATTTATGTACGTATCTGACCAGTATAATTTTGATTTACAGCACTTCGAAGGAGTCGTTTTTGACTTCGTTTAGGTGCTCATAAATGGTCTTGGAAAGCACTCTACAGGCGTCATCTAAAGTGTGTGTGTGTGTGTGTGTGTGTGTGTTCCTTTTCGTAGGCCAACACACGAAGCGTACGTTTAATAGTTTTGAAAAAAAAGTGTGTTTCAAACAAACTGCAAAGCAGTTGAGGCGCCAGGTAGGCGAGCACCTTACGTCGTCTGAGAAGTAATCAACTCAGCCAGTAGCTAGGACAATCAGACACGGTTAAGGGGACTGCCTACCGACTGGCAGCTGCGACATTTAAATAGGAAATCCCATGTTAAGGAAATTTCGCCCCAGTGCGTTAATTTTAAAGATAGGCATTTCAAACAAAATTTATTCTTCGCGGTTTTTTTNCACGGTTTTTTTTAGGAGAGTCCTTACGGCGGAGATTGTTCCATAACAAGTATAGCCTGTTTGCAAATAGGTTTTAAAATTTATGTTTTACAAAAATGTACATACCGCCTATCTATATTGAAAATATACGCTCGTAAAGATATTCTCCTGAAAAATTCGCGAATAATATATTTTTTTTTAGACGCCTGTCTTCAAAATTAACGCACCTAAGCGAAATTCCCTTAGCACGGTATTTGCTCATTCAATTTCACTGCTGCCAGCCGGTAGGCAGTGCCCTTAAGGGAACGGCCCTGTCTTGTATCAGGCATTCACCTGGAGTGAATTGAAAAGAACACGGAAAACCAAAATCAGGATTACCGGACTGCGAATCGAACCCGGGTAATTGCGAATGTAAGTTCATTGTGTTTCCATAGCGCCACCTAGCTCGGTTTGCCTACTAAAGGTGACAGGCAGTAACTATAATGCAAATTTTACAAAATACACTAAACAAGTATTATAGACGAACTGACGATGATTCGCGTCCAGTTAATAGTCAGTACTGTATTATTTTGAAGCGCACATTCACCAGAATATCCAGTTTTCTGTAGCCTTTGTCTAAATTATATTTTTTCAACAGTTACTGCTGTGGCATGAGACAGTCTTTTTACAGCCGAGATGCGTGCATCCCCTTTCAGGTACAGCGGATTGTTCTAAGGCGAACAGGGGGCCACGGTAGTGTAGTGGTTAAACTACTCGCCTCCCGCCTAGGTGAACCGGGTTCGATTCCCGACGGGGTCACTCTCGGATCGGATTATCTCATGTGGGAATCGTGCCGGACTATGCCACTGTTCGGCGGGTTTTCTCGGGGATCCTCCATTTCCCCCACCCTTGCATTCCGGCGCTGCTCCATACTCACCTCGTTTCACCCTCATTGGCTCTAAGGCGTGCAGAGCTTGTCCTCGGGCACATCAAATTCCCCAGCCTAACTTTTCTACTCACTTGCATGCCGGAGAGCCTCTGCGACTGTGGAGGAGCTGATGCATGGATAGTGGGATTTATAAAACCCAAAATTAATTTACCTGAAGTTTACCAAGACGTTCCCGATTCTCCCGGAGCTGCCGAGCACATGGACAATGAAGCCAATGAGGACGTAGAGGAATATGATCCGGGAGCAGTCGACGGGGCACGGTCCATTGGCTATTACCAGCCCACTGTCGTCCACGAACGCTGGAGTTCTCGCAGGATATGCTCTGTGCGAGGCGCTACTGTTGGCATCGGGGATGCAGCTGCAGTGTGTGAAGAACTGCAAATGTAAACACATTTACGATTACACCCATGGTAGGCATCACACATTATTTAATACAAGGAATGGTAAAGTAGTTTTATTTGATAAGGAATTAATTCAGCCATATGAACATAGATTACCTCGAATTACACATCAGGAATCCGACGTTTGATCTAAATCAACAAAAACTCAAATAAATATCAATTAAGAGTTAAAAAAAGGTGGTCAATAATCCCATACAATTTCAGTATACTAGATAAAGCAATTGCTTTTTGATTTCACTTCCACTTAACAACAGCAGAAAACATTGAGTCTTTCCACGATGATTTTGGAAGAGTCTAGAACATGCCACGAACTTCGTCGTCTATTTACGGTGGCTCGCTACATTCTTGCCATTGACGTCAACACATTTCCCTGTAAACACAGAGTCCACTTCATGTTTTAACAACTCTGGATGCGCCATTTATGTTAATGTTGACTTATCTCCACCCCCAGCTATGACTCCAATTTAGACCCGCGTGTTTTTCACAAGTCGAAATCCACGTAGGACCAGCACAAAAAAAAAATTTTTAAAATAGAAACAATTTTTATTGCAGCAGTCATATGGCATCATAAATCCACTTTTAAAACTCAGACGAAAAATAAAATCTCAAACACTTCTATACTTATATATAATAAAATATGTTCGATGGTTTTTAAATTTGTAATGTGGCAGTTTGTACATGTTTTCTAAGATTACTTTAAAAATTACGCTAAACCCTAATAATCAAGTCACTTCCCTTTTACTTCTCCTCTTTTTCATTCCAGGGAAAATTGCACACATTTCTGGGTGACTCTACAATGTAACGAAGTTGTGGTTTCTCAGTGTTATTTGATTAGTGCCGGAAACGTTACTTAACAAGAAGGACCACTTAGTTTACGTCATAAATTTCCGAGTTACGAATTCTGGGTTGGCAGCCAGATTCTCGAATACATAACTTGGAAGAGGGGGGGGNGGGGTGCCTCCAAAATACTTAACTCTTACCTCTCAATGAATCTTGTCTATCCGCCTACGTTTTCCGCAATTTAAGAACTTACATGTCTACGTATTCAGTGCCTTTATAAACAAATCAGCCTCTGTATTTAGTTAAGAATATGCTGGTAGCTTATGTTTATCAATATACTCCAATAACTCTAATATCCTTAAATGGAAGTGTTAGACTCCATCTTGTATTTACATTTTTTACTATTACTTATGTTAGAGATTAATTTTGAAAACGTGACTTCCAACATAGATCTTTATACCTACTTAGCTATATTTTTGAGACGATTATCGTTTGACTTCTNTTTGAAAACGTGACTTCCAACATAGATCTTTATACCTACTTAGCTATATTTTTGAGACGATTATCGTTTGACTTCTGTTATCGCTTCTGTAGTAATTATCAGATGGTAATCAAAAATTAATTTCGATTTATTCCACGTGGTAAACAACTAAATGTACTCAGTTGATAATAGTTATTTAATCATCTGGGTGATATATTATGTCTTGTCAAAGAAGAAGTTTCAGTAATGAATTCTCAAAACCTGTTAACAACACGACTTATAACTCTCTCCCTTAAACCAAAANCAAAGAAGAAGTTTCAGTAATGAATTCTCAAAACCTGTTAACAACACGACTTATAACTCTCTCCCTTAAACCAAAAACATAAATAAATATATATATATACACTTGAGTGGGGAGATTTAGACGGTTCTTAACACTAGGGTCTTGAAAGCGGATGAGGGTGAGGCGAAGTGAGTTTAGCGGCGCCGGAATGCAAGGGCGGGGGAGAAACGGGAGATCCCCGAAAAAAAAAATGCCGACAAGCGGCGTCGTTTGGCGGGATTCCCACGTGCGAGGGTCCAGGAGCGACCCCGTCGGGAGGCGGACGCTCTAGCCGCTAGGTCACCGCGGCCCCCTACACTGGTGCGACCCGGGAGAATGTGAAGGAGAACTAGGAGAACGATGTGAGTGAGAGGTGAACTAACCGTCTTGGTGCCGTTGGTATCCAGGTACCTGGACTGGCACCCGATGTGGCAAGGAGAATAGAAAGTGACATGTGTCTCCACGTCACACACCGGCTGGTACTTCACGTTCGCACACCCGCAGTTGTCGTTGCACTCGTTCACGAACTCAGTTCTGGAAAAAAAAATCATGAACAACGACTAAGAGAAACATTTTGTGCAAATATGAGAAAATTAAGCTTGTACAAATTACATTTTCGCTCCCGAACTTCGAGGTCTCCGAGGGGCCGCGGTAGCTGAGCGGTTAGCATGCTCGCCTCCCACCAAGGCGAACCGGGTTCAATCCCGGACCGGGGTTTTCTCAGGGATCTCCTGTTCCTCCCCCCCCGCTCTTTCATTCCAACGCTGCTCCATACTCACTTCAATAACCATCATCGGCTCTCAAGACCTCGCTGTTAAGAGCCGCCCAAATCTCTTCACTCCTTCGAGGTCTGCGAATATACGCACTGTGTTCTATTAAAGAACAAAATTTTTTTCAAACACTCTTATATGTGTTACAAACAGTAACCTCAAAAATTTGTGATACGGTATTAGAAATACAAAATAATTTCCTATTGCATACCAGGAGACTATTAGTAATACAACTTGCATGCTTAACGAACGTAAACTTACTTATGTATACAGCAAAAACAAAACTTATTCGGGATTCGAACCCGAAGCATCGTTTTCTGATCACTATTAATTTCCATGGTATTACTGACAAGTACTAGTAAAAAAAAAATAACCAAGAATCTTCGTAAAACACAGGCATTCTGTTTACTTATTTACGGTCTTTCCGTTAATTTTATAAAACTTTATGTGAATTCACGGTAGCTTCCGTAAATTTACGAGATAATTTTTCTCTGTCTGAGGTTTCATAAACCCGGAGTACAAAAACGAAAGCTTTATCTTCGTTATGAGAATGTTTCAATGCGTGTAAACAAGAAATGAAACACGCATAAATAAAGGTGTTAGAGAAGCTGGATTTTAACATTAACCAGAAGTACTCTAAACACATAAGAAAAAAAAACTTTATTTCCACAAGTTTACTGCAATACGTAGTTAGATCACACATACCCCACATAGCGTAATTAACTCAGAAACCAAGAACAACACCAATTTATTTCTCGAATCAAACTCGTAACTCTGGCGCCGGAAGCCGGCACACAACTAACTGCCACGCGGATCTTTGCCGCTCACTTCTGAGGTTGACACCCATCTTAATCTTACCTATTTTTGCCATTATTTATGTTAAATTTTTTTTAAATTGTGACTTTGTTAGTGCGTAAAACATGATTTCATAAAATTTTAGGGACGAGTATCTTTTGNATGGTATTACTGACAAGTACTAGTAAAAAAAAAATAACCAAGAATCTCCGTAAAACACAGGCATTCTGTTTACTTAATTACGGTCTTTCCGTTAATTTTATAAAACTTTATGTGAATTCACGGTAGCTTCCGTAAATTTACGAGATAATTTTNTCCGTTAATTTTATAAAACTTTATGTGAATTCACGGTAGCTTCCGTAAATTTACGAGATAATTTTTCTCTGTCTGATGTTCCTTAAACCCGGAGTACAAAAACGAAAGCTTTATCTTCGTTATGAGAATGTTTCAATGCGTGTAAACAAGAAATGAAACACGCATAAATAAAGGTGTTAGAGAAGCTGGATTTTAACATTAACCAGAAGTACTCTAAACACATAAGAAAAAAAACTTTATTTCCACAAGTTTACTGCAATACGTAGTTAGATCACACATACCCCACATAGCGTAATTAACGCAGAAACCAAGAACAACACCAATTTATTTCTCGAATCAAACTCGCAACTCTGGCGCCGGAAGCCAGCACACAACGAACTGCCACGCGGATCTTTGCCGCTCACTTCTGAGGTTGACACCCATCTTAATCTTACCTATTTTTGCAATTATTTATGTTTAATTTTTTTTAAATTGTGACTTTGTTAGTGCGTAAAACATGATTTCATAAAATTTTAGGGACGAGTATCTTTTGANTAATTTTTTTTAAATTGTGACTTTGTTAGTGCGTAAAACATGATTTCATAAAATTTTAGGGACGAGTATCTTTTGACTTTCTTGTATTTCTACATCTTATGCAGTCATTTTTAGAAGGTATTCAATAATTAATTCCCATTACTCCACATAANACTTTCTTGTATTTCTACATCTTATGCAGTCATTTTTAGAAGGTATTCAATAATTAATTCCCATTACTCCACATAACAAACAAATAAAGGCAGTATACTGATATTACAGTTAGTCAATCATCTGAGCGATATACTACTTATGCTTTGTCGACGAAAAATGTTCAAAAATGAATACTGAATAGATTTTGTGGCTCAAAAATTGGTATCATCACAATTATTTCTAACTATCTCCCTTAACGACATCGTAGAAACCAATTACTGACTAAACAAGATATTTGTATATTAGCAGCGACACATGCGAATTTTAAGTTTTTGGCAGTGTTAGTGTTCTAAGTATTTCTGTTTGTTATGTTTTTTACCTGAAGGTACGTATGCAAATAGCGTGGAGTGGAGAGATTTCGGGCGGCTCTTAACACCGAGGTCTTGAGAGCCGATGATGGTGAAGTGATGCACAGGGGCGGGGGAAACAGAAGATCCCCGAGAAAACCCACCGAGCAACGGCATTGACCGGCACGAAACCCACATGCGAAAATCCTTGAGCGACCCCGCCGGGAATCGAACCCGGTTAGCCTAAGTGGGATGAGAGTATGCTAACCACTACACCACCGTGGCCCCGCGAGGGTTGGTAAACCAGCTTACAGCTTACTTCTAAAGATCGTCACTACCACCATGCCCAAAGTGAACATTAAAACAGTTTACATTTTAACGGCGATAAACGAAAAAACGAGAACATAGAGTTGTCGCAGCTGGCTACCTTCTGTTTTTATTTATTTTTCAATATAGTTTAACAAAGTTAAACATAATATTGATTTTAAAATTCTATCTTCTGGAGTGTTCTCCCGTCTTCAGTTTTATTTATTTATTTTNAAGTTAAACATAATATTGATTTTAAAATTCTATCTTCTGGAGTGTTCTCCCGTCTTCAGTTTTATTTATTTATTTTTGATGGTATTTTATGAGTACTTCTAAAACTATAGAAAAACATCGAGCCTGTAATCAAAGTAATTTACTTTGCGTCCCACGAAACAAGCCATTAAGATGCGTATGCTCTATTATTTTCTACGTTATTATTGCCTTTATACGCCTTTCCATGTCCCATTCATTAAAACTCTTCGCCTTTTCCATTAAGAGCAAATTTAAGCTGGCAAAAGGAAGATTTAATTACCGTATCATAAATATGATANGCTCTTCGCCTTTTCCATTAAGAGCAAATTTAAGCTGGCAAAAGGAAGATTTAATTACCGTATCATAAATATGATACTCATACACCATGCATGACTTGAGCTAGCGGCCATAATTTCTGTAGTCTAATAACACCATAAAGGCCAGCTTTAACTAAATATTATTAAGTATTTTTCAGTAGTTAAAAACAGCAGCATCTGGAGCAAAAAAAAANTAAAGGCCAGCTTTAACTAAATATTATTAAGTATTTTTCAGTAGTTAAAAACAGCAGCATCTGGAGCAAAAAAAAAATCCAGCTTCTTAGTTCTACTTAAAGAAAACGCTGAAATTTCTTAACGGCAGCAATATTTATTATGCTNAAAAAAAAATCCAGCTTCTTAGTTCTACTTAAAGAAAACGCTGAAATTTCTTAACGGCAGCAATATTTATTATGCTTTAATTAGCAGTTGACGACTCATTTATGATTAATAAAGTTAGAAACTTCGGTAGAGTTGAAACGGCCTTGCGGTATATTGAAGCGCAACGAGAAAATATCATGATTTTTCGCCATTAACAGCTATTTTGCTTTCATTTATACGCTGAGAGTGAAACTAGAGTTTTATTTATTTTATATATGTATAAGTATTGTAAGCAACTATGATTTTTATTAATTATCAGTTCATTCTTCAGTAAATTCACAAGAAAACAACTTATTTCGATTCACGCATCATGCAATAATAGACGCCTCGTATTAACTATTTGCGAAATCATGATATCAATATTGTTATAGTTATCTGCACCAGAATACATTTTCAACATCTTCTTATTGTCTATCTGAGCTTGCAGAATTTATAATGTTTTTTTTGGGA